>JARDUL010292923.1:0-13868 GCA_030265205.1 Dirona pellucida | reverse complement strand
TGATTGGAATATCTTGGACGACCCCACAGCCAACAGCAAAACACTGGAGACATTCAAATCATCACTATCTCACCATTAATGACTTAAAAATGTTTTTTCCAGTTTTTAATCGTTTTAATATTTATATACATATGTGTGTGTTTTAAGAGATACTGCCACCCTGGGGTCACTATACTCTACAAAGAGTCTACTCCAGTATTCATACAGATACAGATACTATTTTGCCTATTCAGCAATAATGGGTAATCATAGTGCCATCTATATCACCACACAACACTAGTGTATTCCTATAAACTATCCCTTTGCCACATCAGCGCCTTGGTCTTTAAATTTGCCTTTGATTGTTTTCTTATCCCTCATTCTAGTAAGTGCATAGGTAGTACACTTCACTTTATGATCTTTGTGTCCCATAAAAGCGCCAACAGAAACCTGATTGATCATTATGATGTCTAACGATGGTGTGGATCAGCCTCAATAGCCTACATTAGACTATGTGCCTAAGTGTTATGGCCATAATTGTTTCTTTAAAAGTAGCTTTGGTATACATGATGAGATTCCTTACGTTGGTTGCATGTGGCTCCTGTATATCCAACTGGACAGGTACAGCTAAAAGATAATCCGGATGAAGAACAGGTTCCTCTGGCACAGGGGTTGGATGAGCATGGGTTTACCACTGTAGGAAAGCAAATCAATAGACAAATATAATACATGAATGATATGATCATAAAGATTTCTTTAAAAATATAGATTTGGTATAAATGATGAAATTCCTTACATTGGTTACAAGTGGGTCCTGTATAACCAGCTGGACAGGTACAGCTAAAGGATGAAATGAATGGAGTACAAGTTCCTCTGACACAAGGGTTGGACGAGCATGGGTTTACAGCTGCAGAGAGGCAAAACAATAGACAAATATATTACATGACATAATTTCACTGCTCTACAAATTGCACTGGTTGCCAGTTGACCTTCAATTTATTACAAAACTGCTTTAACGGTTCTTAAATGCCTACACGTGATTGCTCTTCGATACCTTACAGAATTGACTTCGCTTTATCAACCCAGTTGAAGTCTACACTCCACCAACAAATGCATCTTTAACATTCCCTGCACAAAATTGAAAGCTGGTTAACAGAGTTTCTCATATTTTGGCCCTACATTTTTTAACTCTTCACCTTTCCCCTTCAGAGAATCACAAAACCTAAAAGATTTTAAGAAGAAACTCAAAACAAATTACTTTAGTCCTCTTTAGTAAAACGAAAAATCCTATGAAATGTCAAATTTGTAACCCTTTGTGAATACATCATTAGGTAGCATGTTGTGTGTTAATATGCCTCTAGCCCTGAATAAAGGGTACTTGGATACCTTAGACTCCCCCCCCCCCCCCCCTGGCCAGCCAAACTTAGAAGAGAGAAAATATAACAAATGGCATAGGTTTCAACAATAATTATTTCTAATCTCAAATCCAAAATTTCATACATTTATTTCAATATTTAGTATGTCTACCACCCGCTTTTCTAATATCATCCAGATGCGCAGGGTAGCGCAAAATGAATGATTCAGCAACAAATTTCAAGTCACCCTAAATGCATTGGAGAGCCATATTAGAACCATCTTTGAAGTTCATGAAGCGGTTTCGGCTCAGCCTGTTCATGATTAAGCCTAAATGTTATCAGGCATTAAAATCTAATGATGATCAAGGTCATTCGTCATTTTCAAAGCAACCCATGACACATCATCGTGCATTAGTGCTATTGCAACGCAAGTTCTGCTAAAGGCACACAAAGTGGATTTCTCTTTTAAAAAAGCAGGTGGTAGACATAGTAAATATTGAAATAAATGTATTAAATTTTGTATTTGAGATTACAAATCATTGTTGTTGAAACCTATTTCATTTGTTTTGTTCTGCCTATTCTTATTTTTGACAGGCCAGGTGGGGGCTCAAAACACCCTATATACCAGACGGGGGCTCAAAACACCCTATGTACCAGGCGGGGGCTCAAAACACCCTATATACCAGGCGGGGGCTCAAAACACCCTATATACGGGGGATTGTGCACAATACAAGTGTACATTATTATTATTCTTTTTATTAACATTATAAAGATTTGTAAAGACATGAAGCTTTGGTATAAATGATAAGATTCCTTACGTTCACTACAAGCAATTCCTGTAAATCCAGTTGGACAGGTGCAGGTAAAAGATGTACCGGATGAAGAACACCTTCCTCTGACACAGGGATTGGACGAGCAAGGGTCAATAACTGAAAAAACGCAAGACAAGTAGAATAGGTACATGAGTGTCATAATCATGAAGATTTCATATTTTTAAATATATCACGGCAGATCAATTTCATTCATTGAGTATTTCATTTAGTTTCTCACATATCCCCACTCAGTTGGTCAGTGACGTAATAGATGGTACATATTGGACTTCCTTACTACATATTGTTATCCGTACTCAACAGAGGTGCACTGAAAGTGTTAAATACTAATCACTTTGGCTTTCAACCCACAAAATGAAAGATCAAACCTTTTTCTATAACCCCCATTTTTCACTTTCATTCCACGACGACTGACATTCATTATATGATCATTTGCAAACAAGTATAATCTGACAGGTTTTAAAAATATTCAATTTAAAATTCAATAGATAACTTTGTGAATTATGAATTGCAATCTCTAATTTTTTGTTTGTTTCACATTCTTGAATTACTTCTGATATAGTTTATAAACTGATTTTCATTCAAACATTAAATGGATCTTAGACAGCCACTGTTTTGCTGTCGTTATCACTCATTGACTACTCAAAAAGATCACACCTTCATCTGTTATATTGCTAATCAACCCATATTATTATATTTTACAATATATTAATGCATTGCAATTCTCCATTTTGTGGTTTGAACACTGTATTTCAGTTAAAATAACTTTAAAGAGAATGGTTTGCAATTGATCAGACACCTGCAGGTAGCTAAGTGTCGACTTGGCAACACACATGCAATCAATTACACACTTCGAGCCTCACGACTCAGTGTTATGTTGTTAAGCTGCTGTGAACTGTATTTTGACGTAAATAATGAGATTTCTTACCTTGATCACATCTGGCTCCTGTATATCCAGTTTGACAGGTGCAACTAAAAAGTGATCCGGACGACGTACACGTTCCTTTGACGCAGGGGTTGGTCGAGCATGGATTTATAACTGCAGAGAAGAAAGTCATTAAACAAATAAATGAGTATCATGATCATAAAGATTATATATTTCTAAACAAATGCAGCTTTGCAAGAAAGACAGGAGATATATAAATGTCTATATTATCAATATTATTATTAATCACTGTTGGATATAGATTTAAAAGATAAATATATGGCCTAGAATATAATATAAAATACCAATTAGCTGTGAATGATTTTGAGAATGATATTGATCCAGATTTGAAATGGACGTACAAAAGCCAAAATAATTGTCTATAAGTTTGTCCATAATACCACAGTATGTCCGGCCATAAATGATGAGATTTCTTACCTTGATCACATCTGGCTCCTGTGTATCCAGATGGACAGGTGCAGGTAAAAGATGTACCGGATGGTGTACACGTTCCTCTGACACAGGGGTTGGTTGAGCAAGGGTTTATGACTGCAGAGGCAAGTCACCACCATCATCATCATCATTACTATTATTGTTATTATTATTTCTATTATCATTATCATTACTATTAACTAGCATTATTATCATCATCATCGTCATCATTTTGAGAAGGAACCCAAACATCCATGCAAACAAAGAAATGACATTCTATTTCACCAGCAACAAAAAGAACAAAAGGGAAGGCCCCCTACAACCTTACCAGCAACCCTAAACAAAGACTTAAAAAGATTTCAAGGCAACACCATGCAATTAACATCAAAGACAAACCTGGAAACACTAAGGAGCATCACACAAAACCGGAATGAATAGTTTGCTTTCAGCACATAGATAAAGATAACGGCAGAAGCTGCGAAATCTGACAAATTTGCTAGTGGAAGGCTTTAAGTCAGTATCATTATTATCATTATAATTATTATTATTATTAATATTGCCACTATAATTATTATTATTATCATCATCATTATCATTATCAATCATTATTATTATCAATATTATATTATCATTAGCATTATCAATAATATCATCAATATTATTATTATTGTTATTACGATCATTATTATTATCCATTAGCATTATCATCAGTCTGATGCAAATGACTTAGATCTTCATTTCCAAATACAAATCATGAAAAAATTCACAAACCCTGACAGTGTTTTATAGCTGATGCTAGACAGACAAAAAAAAGCCCAAATCATTTGGAGCTATGTGTGCACTAAATTGCACCAAAGTAATGGCAATTTAATATCAGGTACCAGGAAATGAATGGATGGAAACTCAATGCAATGGTTCCATAAAGTCAGCTATGTAATCTGGAATCAAATTTAAAAGATGGCCTAGATTGTATAAAATACCATTTAGTTGTAAATGATCGTGTAGTAAAACTGATATCCAGGTTTGAAATGGGCATACAAAAGGCAGAATAATTGTCTATAAGTTTGTCCATAATGTCATAGTATTTCTGGCATAAATGATGAGATTTCTTACCTTGATCACATCTGGCTCCTGTGTATCCATTTGGACAGGTGCAGGTAAAAGATGTGCCCGATGCTGTACACGTTCCTCTGACACAGGGGTTGGTCAAGCAAGGGTTTACAACTGTAGAGAAGCAAGTCAGCAAAAAAAAAATACATTTCTAAACAGATGCAGCTTTGATATTTCGCCAGTGAGCACTTTGCATGGAGACAGGAAAGAAAATGATATTGATATCCAGAATTGAAATGGACATGCGGAAGGCAAAGTAATTGTCTGTAAGCCATAATACCAGAGCATAACATGCATACCATAAATAATGAGATTTCTTACCTTGATCACATCTGGCTCCTGTGTATCCATTTGGACAGGTGCAGGTAAAAGATGTGCCCGATGCTGTACATGTTCCTCTGACACAGGGGTTGGTTGAACATGGGTTTACAACTGTAGAGAAGCAAGGCAATAGACAAATAAAGTACATGAGTGTTATGATCATAAATATTTCTAAAGATATATAGCTTTGATATAATAATAATAAAAATACATCATAAACTTAAAGATGCTTAAATAAACTTTTAAACTATTTGGAGTTTGTTTATTTTGAGGTCTGGAAGACAAGCTAGCAGAGCATTGTAACAGTAAAGTCATGACAAACTCAAACAACCATTTTGATAACATTTACAGGGAGGAAGGATTTCATGAGCAAGATTCTTCATTCAGAGTCCCGAATTCAGTGACTTTAACCATGACAGATTGAGGATTCCTTACTTTGGTTACAAGTGGGTCCTGTATAACCAGCTGGACAGGAACAGCTAAAGGATGAACCGAATGGAGTACAAGTTCCTCTGACACAAGGGTTGCTTGAGCATGGGTTGTTAACAACTGTAGAGAAAAATGTCAATAGATAAGAACAAAAGTCCACATAAGTCCTAATCACAAAATCTCCATGGTTTACCACTGCAGAGAAGCAAAACCATAGACAATATAAGACATGAGTGTTATGATCATAAAGATTTCTAAAGAAATGTACCGTTGATATAATAATAATAACAGAATATTCAAATAAAAACTTCAAAGCGCTTTACAACTTAAATACAATTGGAATAAATCAATCACACTCTCACATAAATTCCATCAAAAACATAAACTTAAAGATGCGTAAATAGACACCTGTGTGCTAAACAGGTAAAAATGAGATTAAAATATATTCTGTTTTACATTCCAATGCTGCAGGCAAATCTCACAGAAGGTGGGAGAGTTCCAATCCATAGGTCGTTCTTAATAAAAAGACCTGTCACCGAAACATTTTAACAATGCTTTTGGTAAGCCAGTACAGATAATTGCATTAGTAAATCCGCCAGAGCAGATAATTGCAAAAAAATAGTAAAGTCATGATCAATCAAAGATGGTACAATTTTTATAACATGACAGGGATGAAGGAATTCATGTGCGTGATTCTTTAGAGTTCCAAATTCAATAACTTGAATCATTTAACAATCTGGGGAGATTCCTTACTTTGGTTGCATGTGGCTCCTGTAAATCCAACTGGACAGGTACAGCTAAAAGAAAATCCAGATGAAGAACATGTTCCTCTGACACAGGGGTTGGGTGAGCATGGGTTTATCACTGCAGAGAAGCAAAACAATACACAAATATATTACAGACATGAGATTTTAGTTTTTAAAAAAGTCAAAGCACTTTACAATTCAAATACAAGTGAAATAAATCAATCACACCCTCACACTCACATAATTCAATAAAAATCCTAAACTTAAAGATGAGTAAATAAACACCTATGAGCTGTACACGTAAACATGAGATTGAAATAGATAATAACATGTACATGAATATAATCTAATATAGATATCTGGTAAAAAAGGTGGATTTTCAAGGATTTTAAAAACATTTCAGTGGTGCTGGCAAATCTCACAGAATGGCTTGTCACAAAAAAAAATGTCACTATGCTTCAGTTATGTCAAAGAAGAGAATTGCAAACGTTAAGTTGTGACAAATTCAAAGATGTTACAACAATACTACTGGTAATGTCCACAGGGATGAAGGAATTCATGTGCGTAATTCTTTAGAGTTCCAAATTCAATAACTTGAATCATATAATCAATCTGGGGAGATTCCTTACGTTGGTTGCATGTGGCTCCTGTATATCCAACTGGACAGGTACAGCTAAAAGATAATCCAGATGGAGAACATGTTCCTCTGACACAGGGGTTGGATGAGCATGGGTTTACCACTGTAGGAAAGCAAATCAATAGACAAATATAATACATGAATGATATGATCATAAAGATTTCTTTAAAAATATAGCTTTGGTATAAATGATGAAATTCCTTACTTTGGTTACAAGTGGGTCCTGTATAACCAGCTGGACAGGAACAGCTAAAGGATGAACCGAATGGAGTACAAGTTCCTCTGACACAAGGGTTGCTTGAGCATGGGTTGTTAACAACTGTAGAGAAGCATGTCAATAGATAAGAAAAACAAACCACACAAGCCCTAATCGCAAAATCTCCATGTTTTAAGACTCACAACAAAATTGAAATAAAACGTTTTTAACATTTCCCTTTACACCCTGCTCGGAAAATCCTCCCTTGATATAAATTTTTACTACAGATCTGCAGCAAATGATCATCAATGAAGAAAGTTGTTTAGAAAAATAAATTTATTGGGCTATTCATGAGACAGCAAAGGATGGAATACCTAGATACAACTAGGAAATTAAAAGGGAAAAGACCTGAGGGTAAACAGGTGCTCTGTTTGGCTGAGTATAACTGTCCATCTTTTTCTTCTTCTTTCTGAGCTCCTCAACATCAACATAGAGTATCACAATGACAGAGGCAATGTAAGGCTATAAAATTGCTCACAGTACATTCAACCTTTTATCTCTGTAATTCTGTCTACCGATAACTGGTTGCATAGATTAGGTGCAATGTGTTAACATCTTGGCCACACCGCCTTGATTAAGATGATAAGGTTCAATAAGGTTCTATTTAAACAATAGATACAGTTTATATTTCAATAAAGAGCTTCCTTACCTTGATCACATCTCATTCCTGTGTATCCATTTGGACAAGTGCAGAAAAATGTTGAGCCTGATGAAGAACAAGTTCCTCTAACACAGGGGTTGGATGCACAGGCATCGATTGCTGATGTGGAGCAAAGAAATGGATGTGAAGAAAACATGAGTGTTACGATCAAAGAGGTTTTAAATATAAAATAAATAAATAAATGAAAGCTGTTTTGATGTGAACATTACATTAAGATTCCTTACTTTGGTTGCATGTGGTTCCAGTGGTTCCTGCTGGACAGGTGCATCTAAAAGACGTGCCAAATGGTGAACATGTTCCTTTGACACAGGGGTTGGATGAACAGGAATTTATCACTGATGAGGAGCAACGCAATAGATGAGAAAATTTAATAATTATTTTCATCACAATAATATTTCATATTTTCAAATAAATACAGTAATTGCAATTTCAATGAGACCTCTGTAAAATACCTTTTAAAAATGCAACAATCAGACAAACACCTATTCAAGGTGTCTGTATATTATAATACACATAGTAAACAGTTGCTTGGTCAATTGTGTATTCATTTCTAGTGAATATAATAGTAATGAGAACCTGCCTAGCCTAAGCTACAATGACCAAAGTGAAAATATAGTGAGCATAAATATAGATGTTACAGCAACTCATAATATAGTTATTATCAAAAGGTCTTCAGTCCCTTCTGAAAACACCCCCATCCCAATTGCTATCCATGTTTAGCTTGTGACTATTGTTTATCTGTTTATCGCTGACGGCCTGTGATTGAAAAACTGCTGTTTTGGTCTGTCAACTAATTGAGGCTATTCTATATCAGATAATATCATGTTCACTATATTTTCACTTTTGGAGTATTTTTAACTCTAAGGTAATTCTACAGTATAACTATTGCAGATTTAATTTCAATAGCAAGATTCCTTACTTTGATCACAAATGGTTCCGGTATATCCAGCTGGACAGGTGCAGGTGAAACTTGAGCCAGATGCTGAGCACGTTCCTCTTGCACAGGGGTTGTTGGAGCAAGGGTTAATTTCTGAGGATAAAGGCAATAGATGAGATGGATGTGTGAGCTTTATGATCATAAAGATCCTGTACTTCAAACAAGTGTAGCTCCAATAATAAAAGGAAGGCAAAAAAAACCACCAAAAAACAAACATTAATGGTATAGTTTCAAGTCTAAAATAACTAAACAGAAAAGGACATTTCAGGTCCCCCTTTGTCAGCCAACAAACGCAGAAAACAAAATGCAAAATGGTAAGTGAAATTAGATAGTTTCAGAGTTGTGTGTAATGTTAGAAGTCAGAAAACAAACTTTGAACTTATAACACAACACACAGCTCTGAGACTTTCTGTTTTTACTTATCTTTTCACGTTTTATATTTTCTGTGTTCATAAGCACTAGTGAAATGTAAGTTGGCCTGCTTGTAAGTTACATACATAGCCAGAAAAAAAATGAGATTTCTTACGTAGTTCACATTTGGTTCCTGTATATCCACTTGGACAGGCGCAGGTAAAAGCAAAGCCGAAAGATGAACATGTTCCTCTCACACATGGGTTGGACGAGCAGGCATTTATTACTACAGTAGAGAAAGGCAACAGATAAGTGAAACAAATGAGTTATATGGTCATGAAGATTAATCTTTTTTGTGCCTTTGGGTTTCTAATTTCACTTCTCATGTCTAGCCTTAAAGAAAGATAAAGATAAAGATTAGTTTATTGTTTGCATCCCTGTATACGAACAGACACACATATTTTACACATGACATATCCTCCATCAGAGCAGGCTGTGTCATTCAATATCTTTCTCAAATCCCTCAAACATACAGCAGAGCCACCTGTTACCCACATCATACTAACATATTGACAATATAATTCTCTACTGTAGCTGTGCACTCATTCCCACGCGAGTCAGCTGAGGAAAATTTTTAAGTCTTGCTCAAGAACTCAACATCAGTAGCACTGCTATGATTCGCAGGCTGTTTGTTTAGAGGACACGAATGGAATGATGGTTCAGTGCTCTCCTGTCTCCAGGTATCAGTTTTTGTTAACAAGGTTTATGCAGATGCCAGTGGTCGTCTAAGCGCCAACATTGCCATAGTTTAAAATTTTCCATTTGTGTTATATGTTTAATGTTTTTTGTGCTTGTTGGGTTGTTGCCCATCTTCTTCTCTTGTATGCCTGATCCATAGATTATCCAAAACTATGCTCAGCCATGGATCATGGTAGGGGTCTGGGCATAAAGCTGGCATTGGCATTGGCAATGTTTTGCGATATGAATAACAAGACTAAATTCATAAATTTTGAATCCTTCTGCCAACATTTTTTCTCATTTTCAAACTACTCATGATCATCTTATTCCATACAAATACAAATGTGATACAAATGATTCATCTGTCCCACACACAAATATTGTGTGAAATTCAGACCCTCACATGAATCACAGTTGGCTCCAGTCCATCCTTGAAAACATGCGCAAGTATAGGATGTTCCAGACTGTGTACATACTCCACTGTTACAAGGATTGGACAGGCATGGGGAGGCACCGATTCCTACAATGGACAAAACAGATAAGTGGAATGAATACAACAACTTAGTGAGAGATACAGAAGGAAAAAAAAAGTGTAACCGATACCCTGTCATACCAATGATAATGTTACTTCTACACACTCATGACCAAGAACACCACCAGAAAATCACTTTCAACATAAAACAATAAGACGCTTCAATGCAAAATTTATGAAAGTAATACTAACAGGTGAGGTGCAAGATTGCTGTCTTCAAATTTTGTCAATAGGGAGTAGTGTAGCATAATGCGATGAATTATCAAATTTCAGAGTCAAAATTTGCAGCTGCATTTATTGTTTTCCAGCATAAAACCTAGAATATCATCCATTTAAAATCATTCTTATATTTATATATGAAACATATTCAATACGCTTGTGGTTGAATCTGAACTCAGTAACAAATATGATAAAATAGTTCTGATTATATCAAAATAGAAAAGAAAAAAGTGGTAAATCTCAAAATCATGAGTTGTGGTGATAGTGGGCCATCGTCTACAGCTCCAAGCACGTAATGCGTTCAGATTGGCAAGCACGACATTGAAACAAATCTTTGATTTAAAAAATCAGGACTTGCATTGACAGTGGTCTGTCGTTTAACAATGACGAAATGTATTGCACTCAATGACTTACTTTGACTGCAGTTGGTTCCAGTGAAACCTGGAAGACAGGTACAGATATAGGATGATCCAGACTGTCTGCAGTTTCCACCGTTACATGGGTTGGTCAGACAAGGGTTGGTGGGGACTGCTACAATGGAGAAATACAGAGATATGATTATGATATATAATAATGAATTATAAATTCAAGGAAGAATAAATGTTATAAAACTTTAAGCTTCATAAAACAATTCACAAACAAACATGAAGCAAAGATTATCTGTCAATTTATGGAACTATCATCTTAAAATCAAAAGTGTTTATATGATATTGATAATACAAAACTAGCAAGTGAAGCACATATTGTAAGTTTTAATATACATATGATTATACTTATATTTCACAAGATTTTCAAGTATGAAATCATTGAGCGGGCGGGCATTCTTAAATCCCCATGTTTACATTAAATCTCTTTCCAAATACAACTTTGATGATAAATGCTCTTAAAAAGCTTTCTTTACTCGACTCCCAACAAGTAGTCTGTAGTTTGTTTGTAAAAAATTAAAGTCCTTCTATTCCCTTCGCTGTCTATCGAAAGCTTTTTATATGTTTTTCTTCCAGAAGAGAATTCTCTGAACACCTGATGCAAAGATTTGACTAGACTCTCTACCATAGAAAGAACAAATAAAGGTTTAAAATAATCAGGTCATGTTTCACTCAGCTATCTAATATAACTCCTCACCAACAGCACAGGTATATCCTCTGGAGTCTATGGTGGATAAACGGCACGTTTGCCCTGAAGGGCAAGGATTGGGCAGACATTTATTAGTTGTAGATGGTGCTTCTCCTTTAAAATAAAAAGAAAACAATTTTTAAAAACCAACCCAACATTAAATTTTTTAAATTCAAATATGGATGGAAGAGAAAAGGCTAATATTAATATAAGTTACAGTTACCAAGTACATTAATTTTAATTGTCGAACTTTGCAAGTTTCTCATGAACTTTGACTTTGACTTTGACTTTGGGCATTCATATAGACTAGATATAGAAGAGAGATCTAGATAGAGATCATTTGAAAAATAGTAAAAAATAATCATCATAATAAAGAAAAACATTGGAATCTATGCTTGCAATAAAATAATAGTATAGGATTGATTCATTTATAATTCAAAATGATCCACACCCTACTGACTACTGACAGTAATAATGCTAATACTAATACTAATATTGGCTCTCGCCCTCAGTCTCAAGTAGGCTCAAGGCCAAGGGAAATTCAAACTGGTGAAAAGACGAAACTAACTAAAGACTAAAGACTAAAGACTCACATTTTGAATGTCTTCATTATCTTTATCTAGACTGAATGCTTCAGTTACTAGATAATACCTCTTTGTATTTAAACGTTCCAACACGAAAAACAAACAATGAGGCGATGCGCTAAATAATCATGTCATTCATAATGTAATTACAATTATTATGCTTTCAAAATACTGATATCAATATCACTGACTGGGGGATAGTCAAATTTATTCTACATATAATAGACGTCTAATAATATATGTAGAAGATATGGTGGGTTCAGAATCGGACCCACTTTTGTTGGACAGTAGATAGATAAGGACTTGTGCATTGAACATTCTCGGAGTTTTGTCATCATTTTGCCAGTCTGGCAAGGTCTCTTGGATAATATCATTTCAGTAAATAATAAATAAACTAGGCCCTATATAGACGTCTAGTTTCTCCACGCCACACATTCAAGTTTCTATCCGCGTCAAACTAATATCTAATACTGAATACTGAATACTGAATCACTAATGCCAGATATAATATGTTAAAATAAGCGAAGTTTATACTAGGTAAACTAAATAATTGGTGTACAGTAAAAACAGGATTCTGTAAATGAGTGTAGAAGGGTCCTTGGATATTTTGTGGGTATAGTTTCTAGCTATCATTAAGTATTAGATACTGATTTCTATACGGACAAAGCCTGTGACTCACCGCGGCTTTCCAATTGGCTAGAAACTAGAAGGGTGAAAAGTCGACAATTGAGCGCGTTAGGACAAGTATTACAACTGTAGTATGACCCCAAGTTGCATGCAAAGGTTAACGGTGTTGCTTTCGTCTCTTTCTATTAGATTATAATAAGGCGTCTTTTTAGAACTCAATCTAAAAGTATAATCCATTCTAGCCCAAACAGAATAAAAAACGAGTACCCAGTGGAGCGAACCTTCCAAAAGCAGCGATTTTAGATTTTCAAAAGTAACACGTGCAAGTATAGCCCAATCTGGCAATCCAGATCAATAGCAGACGATAGGACCCAGAAAATGTTGACTGACTTGGGAAATGTTCCCGTGCATTTTTTAGATCTGTAGATGCATACCCTACCTAATTTACAGACAAAGCCTTTGTAATTCCGGCTGTCAAGCGCACAATACATGGCAGCAGGGCACGGATTTGGGTCGCAGAAACCGCCTGAGGAAAACATTTAAAAAGTTTTAGTGAAGATGAGGAGCCGAATTAAGCTGGTAAGCTGAATTAAGCACACAGAAAATACATCTAAGGGTCTGAATGATATGAGCTGAGTGATGCATTGGTGAGAAAAAAAGAAAGAAAAAAAAGAAAAGAAAAAAAAAAAGAAAAAAAGAGATGACATGACGTTGCCTAAGGATTTTCGGTTGAGGGCTAAAACAATCTCATTGAGACAGACAGATCGCAAAGAGCTTTGTGATTGTGCAGTGGCGGTACCATAGTTAATGAGGTTCTACCGAGGCGTGGTTGATGACGATGATGATGATGATGACGACGATGACGACGAAGAAGTTGATGATGATGATGATGATGATGATGATGATGATGATGATGATGATGATGATGACGACGACGATGACGACGAAGGTGATGATGATGATGATGATGATGATGATGATGATAATGATGATGATGACGATGATGATAATGATTCTTGATGATGATGATGATGATGATGATGATGATGATGATGATGATGATGATGATGATGATGATGATGATGA
>JARDUL010292812.1:0-13873 GCA_030265205.1 Dirona pellucida | reverse complement strand
TTTAAGAAAATGCTGAAAACTCATTTCTTTATGGATGTCTACTACTTGTAAATCATTCACGTCTTCATTAATAGAGAGCCCTCTGTGTTGTTTATCAGTGTGAATCACATAGAGCATTTCATATGGATATGCGCTATTTGAATTAATATTTTTATTCCATTTCCATTACATACAGTTCTATATTATATTTAGTTGCACAAACTCTCTTTATAAGTTTATTCCCTCTAAAGTATTTTTATTCCCTAATTTGCCAATTATTTATTTATAAGAAAATGAAATAGATTTAATTATTGCTTTTGCTCTGATAAATGCAAATTAAATAGCTAAAGAGATTTATTAATGCCTTTGTAATTTGTTTTTGTTACAAATATGTATATTTGTGACCAGTATTCCTGATTATCTTATTTCAAACATTTCTTCACTTATATTTATTTTATAGAATCAAGCCTTGACTGCAGTAGATAGAAATGTTATGCATTAAGATCTGTATCTGCAGAATATCGTATGTTCCTCTACATCTTGTACAAAAATGATTTTCACAATTTTTTAAGAAAACGTTTGACATAATTAGTAATGAAAAATAATTAATGGCTCACATTAATCAACATTGTGTAACATGGCAGATGAGGAAACAAACTACGAGGCGACTCTGATTGCCCAAACTGTACACGGCCCAGCCAGTCCCTGGGCGAAGGAATTTCGAATGGTGGATTTGAGTAATCAGCTGGTACCGACCAAATTGGAAGCCACTGATGTGACGTCAAAGGATATCGAGATAACCTGGCCACCGGTTGCTGGGCAGGACATGCAGTATGAAGTATGTTACGGCAAAGACAAATTAGACAAGGTTTGCCAGCTGAGGTAAGAGCTTTTGTTTTCGCATTATTTAATAAGGTATGGAGAGTCTTGGTATTACACAATGATGCATTTGATTGTGAGAGAGCTTTGGTATTACATTGGGGAATGGAACGGCTCAGTTCTTATATTGGTTCTACCGCTAGCATCAATTATGGTGAGGCTGAACCAGTCATAGACATTTTAAATCTTATATCTTGAACGATGACAATGTGAACTGGTTATGATGATGAACTATTTTAAAAAAAAAGTGAGTCCTTAAGTCTTGAGGCCCATAGAGCTGGTGCTCATCTAGGTTTCTGTAGTTTGAAGCGGACAGAGTTACAATATGTCAACCTTCTGGATAGGCCTCTGATTTTTGTTGTAGCAGGTATGGGGTCGATCCCCCCTTTCGGCAGTCTTTTTTTTTCTTTCTTGTTTATTGTCTCTCACTGGCACTGTAACATATAAATACATACATGCATAGATAAATGACAATAATTTCATGGTGAATTATGTGACATGGAGAAAAATGAGTTGATATCAAATGATGATGATGGTGACTTTATGAATGGTGGGAAAAATGATCTTTATATCTTTTTTTATTACATGTCATTAATCTGGGTTTTTTAGAATGTGATGTTTTATTATATTATGTCATGTGCTGAGTCAGTTGTAAGTCAATGAACATCAATGTCATTCTTGTTTTGCTTTGTTGGTTCCATGCTTTAGTTTAGTTCTACATTACTTTTCCATATAAACATTTATAAGTTGAAATTGAGTTGCCAAATTTGTTTCTTTATTTTTTTTCCAGTGGATCCAACAGTTTCACTGTGGTGGGAGCAGAGCCCTTCACTCGCTATGAGTTCATTGTTCGAGTCTCACTTCAAGATTGGAAAGGGCAATTCAGCAGAAGTCTAATTATTGAAACAAAAGCAGGCTGTGAGTAGATATATGTATACCTTTTCATTTCATGTAATAATAATGATGTTAACAGTTATGTAGAACTGCGATTGTTATTATTTCTATACCACTGGCAATGGTTTTACATTTATTGACATTTACTTAATACCAATCACATGAGTACTTTGCTTAAATAGACCTTTTGGTTTTTGTTGTAAGCTCCCTTTTGCTAATAAAAATATTCCCTAATTGACTATAGACTTTAGTTGCTTTGGAAATTCTTTGGTTTATTTCTTCTTTTAGACTACAGTTAGAACTGATAATCACTCCTAGGTATTTATAGGTATCATCTTGATCTAAAATTTCTCCATTTATAAATTATATTATAAACTAAATACATTTGTTCTCAGATCCATCACCTCCAGTGAACCTAACTGTGGTGTTATTAAAAGAAGGCTCAGTTGCCTTGACCTGGCTACCCCCTGGCCATCCAAATGGCGACATTGATTCCTATGTCATCATGTACGGCAAGCACGAAAAGGGCAATCCTGACACCATAGAGTGGAAACGGATCACCGTTACAGGTAACTAGTACAAGGAAATTAGTCACCTATACAAGTCAATTACTCAACTTTACAGGGAAATTACAAGGTTTTTTAAAAGGTTTTGAAGTCGAAAAAACCATCCCTAAACCTCTTGATTCATCTTGGTATAACATTGAAACTGTTCCAAGTCTGTCAAAGATATTATTTATTTCGGGGAAATGGGTTTGTGGAGAAAATTTAATTATTGCTAGTTCAATAATCACTGATTTAACAGTAGACACATCCTGCGGTTAAGTGGTTAAGTGGAGTTGTCGGAAATTTGCATTTTGACAGATCCCAAGGCGATGAGTGTCTTTGTGACTGCGGTTTTTAAATTTTTATATTTATTTATCCTTAGTAGTTTTAATGAAGTGGATAACATTGTTGTGTTGGGATGCTGAGTTTCTGCAATTGAATGTAATGGCAGTTCACAGTTGTACTGCAGAAGACTTTTTCCTCTTTCGGGAGCCATTAGGGAAACAATTGACTGTCTCATTGCTGCCTCCTACCAGTGTTTATTTTAAAGTACCTGCATGTTACAGTGAAAGCTGTTTATTTAGGATGGCATTGTCCATAGAAGGCCTCCCCGTTAAGTGAGGTTACTTTTTAAAGTGGAAATGGAAGGTCGCTACATCACTTATTACGTTTCTTCTCTCTCCTCTCTCTCTCTCTCTCTCTCTTCTCTCTCTCTCACCCCCCCCCCCCCCCCCCCCCCCCCCTCTCTTCAAAAGGCGGTGAAAACACTTACCAGATAGATGATCTCGAGCCAGAGGAATATCTGTTCAAGCTAGGAGCACACACAATGGCGGGCTTTGGTCGCTACACGGAGGCCAAGTCCATTGTTCCTGTCTGCGCTGAAAACGTGTCCAACTGCAAGTTTCATCCAGTGCCCACTGTACCGGGTAAGAAAAGTTTTTATTAATCTTGGGCAATGTTCATTCTGCTTTGGAGATTGAGTGGATGGCTGTAAAACAGAATGGTAGTGAATATGGAATTGAAGTCATGTTGAAACATTCCCTGATTATACTTTTGTCTTTTTGTGTTTTTTTTTTGTAATTCTAAATGTTGACTGTTAATTATTTTGCTTGCTATGTCTATTATTATGAATGGACTTCAATATTGTTTTCACTTTTAGACTCATACTTTGAGACACATTTTTAAGAATGCATTTGTGCTTTATTTTCGTCTAGAAACATAATATGCATTTTTTATTTATATTCTTTTTGGAAAAATGCAAATTCAATCTTTAAGCTAACAAAAAACCCCAATACATGTTTCCACTTTTATTTTCTTCCAGTTCAACCACCACCCACTCCCATAGTGGAGACGCCGGCAAGAGCTGGTTTGTCAACAGTTGAAATAGTGGCCATAATTGTTGGGATCGTTGCCATTATCGTTATCATCATTACAATTTTCATCTGCAGACAGAGGTATTTGACATTTAGTTTTACAATTCAGCATTTCTATAGGCTTCTTAGTATATATCGTATGCGATTTTTGTTTATAGATTAGATTTAACCCAAGAGTTGAGTACGCCACTTCCCAAAGCATGCATATGACTTTAAGTACAAATGGAAATGTGCAATAGAATGCATATTCGGAAACTGGCATTAGTTGCAGTAATTTTTTGGGTTTCTTTGATATTTTTTCTTCAATTCAATGTAATGAGATTCCAAAACAGCTTTAACTTTAATCTGAAATGATTTGTAATGTCCCAAATACTTCAAGATATTGAAGCATTAGTCATTTTCAATTGTATTGCAATTCTCCCTGCTGGTACAACAGTAGAAGATTGTGAATGAAAGAATTAATGTCATGTACCATTAAAATGATATGACCAAAGTGTATACACTGGATCCCAGACCATGCAAATGAATGACTCAAGATGTTTGGTGCTCTTGGTTCTTTTAGCACCACTTTTGCTTAATTTTTGAGGATGTCTTTTGCATCATTTTTAAGGATGTCTTTGCATCATTTTTAAGGAAGTTAAAACAAATCTTGTCACTAGATTTAACATTTATTTACATATTTATATATATTTGCATGCCCAGGGACATACAGGCGAACAAACAGTAAGAAAGAGTTATTTTTATCTTTCCAATTATCATTTAAAACAACAGTGGCTGAAATGATATTCTATCGTTTTGTGATTTATAAACTGGAGTGCGTCTTAACATCTTTGAGTTTTGCATATTGTGAAGGTGGGTTATAGACTACATTCTAACATTTCAATGTTTCTACTTTCAGGTGTATGAATAATCGTGAACAAGATCCTAACACAAGCCATGCCCCTATTTATCCGTCATCCAATGGTCATATTCCTTCAGTCTACACCCATACGGGTAACCACAGACCCAGTAATGGCCATGCTTACCCTGTGCAACAACCCCTAGTGGAAACTGCCAATCATGAATTCATGCCAATGTTGCAGGTTAGTAAGTAGGTTACTGCCTGTGATTGGTTTCACGGATGTCCCCCAGACTACTAGTGGTTAATGCACTTGCTTTTAGGAATCCTGAATCCGATGGTTGGACGTGGTAACTGCCTGTGATTGGTTTCACGGGCGTCCTTAGAATAATGGTTAATGCACTTGCTTTTAGGAATCCTGAATCGGATGGTTGGACGTGGTAACTGCCTTTGATTGGTTTCACGGGCGTCCTTAGAGTAATGGTTAATGTGCTTGCGTTAGGAAACCTTAGTCGGAATGGTTCTTGAGACTGTTCACCATGATGGACTAAAAAGATGTTAAACAAAGACCAGAGACTAGATGATGGGTAGAGAATATTTTTACATGAATGTATTTATAATAAAATCTATCTTGTAAGTTTGTCATTTATCGTTAATGATACATGGGTGTCACTTTCGGTTTCACAAGATTACTGAAGTCATTTTCTGGTTTTGAATTTATATTTAAAAGAGAAAAAAAAGGAAAAAACATATCCTCCGCTTTGATCCCAATGCAGAGTAAATTTTGAGTCATCGTCAAAAGTGATGTGGACATGTGCTTTCGCAGCAGTCCAGACAGGTCAGACGTTCTGTAGTGAGATCAAGTGCATTGTCCGAGGATGGGCAAGTGGTGAAGCGCAAGGTTTCCACCCTGTTATTACTGTTATCAAGTGGCCCTCATCAAAGACTTGGTTCTGCAATTTGATCGGCAGTTTGATCAATTGTCTTAAAGTGTTGGAAACAGGCATTAGTGCATGGTGGGTTGGGTCTGTAAGACATGAGAGGGTGATCATGCAATTACGTAGTAAAGTATTGAGAAGTAGTTAATGACCTTGATCAGCACAGTAGACCTACACTGTTACATTTATTCACTAAATCTGAACTTTTGAGGTTTTGTTTGATTAGCAATGATTTTAAACAACATAACTTAATTGCAAATTGCACATAAAGAAAGGATTGTTTGTAGAGTGGTAAATATGGAGTAACCATTCACTACATTGAATGTTGGTTTTTTCCTCAGATTGATGAACACGAACTGCCTGATTCAAAAGGGGACTGTGATACCATCATCCCCAATGGGGTGAGGTTGAATGGGTATGTCAAACAGTGCTATCGTCCTCAGCTGACAGTGCTCGGTCGTCTTCCCGGTGATATCTCAGAGGTAAAATATAAGTGTAAAGACTGGGGAGTCAAAAATCTTATTCTTTAATGGGGACGGTGGTAGTCCGAATTCGTGACCTCCATTTCCTTTTTCTGCGTCTTGATTGGTGATCCACAGCTCCTTGTCCTTTCTGATATCATCTATCCATGTTCCATGTGGTCTGCCTCTTGGTCTTTCATCTCGGCACAACCGCTTCTACAAATTTTTCTCACCTGTTTTTTTCCAATCTGTGCATGTGTCCATTTCAACTTCTTAGTCTTGTCCATGGTAACTGATACAAGGCCTGTTGATCAGTTGAGATATTTCAAACACTGGAAAGTATCAAGGTATCTATGATGGTCAATTAAGTCTCTTGATTTACCTGTGAAAGAGCAATAGTGAAAGTGATCATACCAATTTTTGGATCAACGTGCGTGCCCGTTATCATTCTTTGTTAATCTACCATGATATTTTGTATTGAAGAGAATTCACACCTGCATACTTTTATTTATATTTTAAATTCCACTTATATTCATGAGTTCAATTGCTTTTTTGTTTTGTTTATATGACAAGGTTATTAGTCTTTTTTTTTTCTTTCTAAAACATTGTCAACAAAAGGAAACAAGTCCAAAATACATTGCAATTAATACAGAATTCTCACCAAATGAAAAATGTTGATCAGTTGATGGACTCCTGGACCCAATGTTTGTGAAAAGAAAAGGTTCTCTGTCAGCTAATGGAAGTTATCTTTAAACCACAATCATCCTGTGCTTGAAATTTATATAAGAGTTGTGTTGTCAGGGTTTGTTGCAAAGTTTATATTATTTGCATATATACATGCATTCTTTTCCTACACGATTAGTTTTTCAAGCATTTGTAATCTCTATTTTCAGGAAATGCATGGCCTCATGTCAGGAGACGGCAATGATGTTTTGAATGGAACTGGCCATACAACTTTTATGTCATCGCTTGATGACATAGGTCGTGGAGAGAATCGAACCGGAGACCACAGCAGCGAAGACAGTGGAACTGGTTCTCGTCGTGCTGGCATGTTGGGTAGCAGTCAAGGAATCGGAAGCCCGGCTAGTTCTCCAGGAAGCAGCAGTGAGACTAATAGCAGTCTTGGGCGTCGTCACTTACCATCGGAAGTTCTGCGATGGGGAGACGAGATTGGTGGAATGCGAATTGACCCAGCCACCGGTACTGTGATAGGGGTTGTCCAGCCGCCGACAGGAGTCCAGTCGTTTGAAAACGATGTGTTGAAAGAGGAGGAGGAGGAAGAATGGGTTCATAGGTGTGGCAGTCGAAAAGGAAGCAGCGATGAAAATGCAGCAAATGATAGAGACTCTGGGCATGGAAGCGAGGCCAAAACCCACCATGATTTATGTACCAATTCAGAATGTGATGATTATCCTGCTTGCACTAGTTCAACAAACACTAATGATAATTTTGTGCCTGTGACTAGTGCTCCCGCCGGCGACTCTCAGCTGTCTTTACCGCTACCTCCACCTCCACCTCCCCCTCCCCCGCTCTCGTCGCCCTCGTCATCTTCTCAGCAGCTATTGTCTAATCCTAACAGCAGCAGCAGAAATACTAAACTCAGCAACAAAATACCTCCTTCGGATCGCCCGAGTCATCGTTCTGCCAGGACCAACCGTTTCCCTACCTCTCACTCTGATCTACCTCCACCACCTCCGTCACCCCCTCGTGTTGTCATCCCTGCCGCCACCAGCCACCCTCCCCTATCACAAGACCAGCTGGCAGCAGATACAGGACCCAATAATCATGCATGGGCGGTCCATTCAGGCAGCACTAGACCCCAAAGGCAGTCGGAGGACTCTGATGTTGTGGCATTTTCCTTAACTCAGAAAACTCCGTCAAATCTACCTGACATTGCATGATAGCTGTCTCAACAACGGAACAGTTTAGGCAGTGGCGTGCAAAAGTAAACAAACCAAAAGTACCTCATGTGTGCTGCGTGTTTGCAGCATTTCAGAAATATTGCAGATATACCTCAACAAGAATTCTTTACCTCAACTATATTATTTTTAAAAGAAAACTCATGATGATCTTCTATTTTTCCCCCCATTCTCCCCACTTTTTACCCCATTTCCCCAAACATGAATTTTTATTGTTTGCCAAATAATGGCATTATGTTGGTAGCATTTAATTTGTGTAGTTTTTTCCCTGGGTTCTCTGCATTCGTTTGGAAAAGATTTTATTACATTTGGAAAGCCGATGATCTGATTTTGATCTTCTCGTGAAGAAAAAAGAACTTGAGGATTTAATCTACGTGTGGCATTCAGAAAGTGGAAGGCAGCTTATGATATTAAGTGTCCCTGTGTTTTGTTTCAATGCTGCATTTACCATTATTGTTTCTTTCTTTTTATTTATTTAATTATTTTTTTCTAAATAAACAAAAAGATAAATTCCTATTCGAGGATTAAAGCAGTTTTTCTGGCATTCTTAAAAAATGTAAATGTTTGCGGGGAGGGGAAAAACCCAATAACAAACAAACCAATGCTGGTTTGAAGGGATCTGAATTCAAGGATAAAGATTTTGATTTAAATTGTGCTTTTGAGATAGATACGAGTTCAATACCTGATTTTGTTTTTGGATTCTATTTATGTGAGGTTTGGTCATTATGAGCCAATGATTAGTAATGGAAAGTGTTAGAATTAAAAATATACATTCAAAGTATATAGAAGAATTCTATATCATATTTTGGTGAAAAGGGAAAAAAGCAGGACGTAAATTTCCGCTTTATATTAGATATTGTGGAAACCAAATAATTCAGAGCTTGAGATATTCAAAAGTTTGTAAGATAGCTGTGAATTTTAAATATTTTACTGGTATAATTGATAAGCTTTAATTATTGTAGAGGGGAAAGTATACAGGAAGAAGATTTGAATGAAAATCTTATGTTTCTGTGTCTTCTGAAAACAAGGAAAGAATATAAGGCTTGTGGGAATATAAGTTTATTTCTTTCTATTTTCTTGTTCATTCTGTAGCTAACGTTTGAATTTTCCCCAAAAAAATTGCGACATTTGTTTTGGTCTAGAAACACAATGGCCTCATTATTGTTCATTATGAATATTTGATAGTGTTAGGCGTATTGAAATCATTTTCCCCGAACACTGTTGAAGGAAATCAGCTCATAGATATTATTTTCTAATTTAGCTTTAGCTTATCTGGTTTCCACTAGATTTAAATTCAGTAGATAATAAACTACATTTCAGAGTCTAAAAACTTTAGGAGGAATATCTGCCTTTGACACGGTTAGAAGAAAAAAACCAAATTACATTATGTATTTTAATAGAATATGCATTTTTTTCAAGAAACAATTTGAGATTTATCTTAGCATGCCTGATTGTTTTCAGTTGTTTTAACTCAAACCTCACAGGAGCACTGTACAGATGTTTTAATGGACGAAGGGTGTGTGTAGATATGCTCCTTCTTTAAAAGCGCGGCTCCAAATTATTTAGCAGTAATGTACTGTCTTTTACTTTTAAACCATAGTTAAGTTCTTTATTTTTTAAAAACAAGACAAAGCTACTGACCTTCATTTGAATGTTTAAAGGAAAAAAAATGTACATTTTAAAAAGCAAACTGATTAATGACAAAACTTGTTGAATTGATGCGGGTAATTTCCTTTGTTAAGTAAATACTTAAAATTTGCATATTATATAGATATGATTGTATTTAAATGTTGTTTGTTTTTTTGTTTTTTGTTTTTTTGTTTGTTTTGTTTTTACATCATTTGCTTATTCTCTAGGTCTTCTGTAAATAAATCTTATAAAGAAGTTTATTTTGACAATTGGATGCATGTGTGCGTGCACGTATACATGTGTGTGTGAGTTGTGTGTGTGATGTGTGAGTTGTGTGTGTGTCTGTATGTGTCTGTCAATTTTGAACTAAAAAATTTATAATGCTCCATTTTATTATTGAAGCTAAATTAAATTTAACCCATGTAAGAGGTTGACTTTTCGTAACTTGTCCTGATTTTATGTGTTCCATGTTTAATCTCACATATTTATTATGTAGGTTGCTCACCTGAACTGGTGACTTTGTTTCTAAAATTTGTACTTTAAGACCCTCTGACTTGTCAACAAAATTTTCAAGATATGTTGCTTCAAGGCTGGGTGTGCATTTGGACTCGAAGAACACAAGTTACAATATTTTCTTAAAATAGTTTGGTTCTGAAAGAATTAATATGTGTACATTAACTACGGATAGATTCACAACACCGGTATAAAAAGTGTAAAAGAACGAATATTTCATCTTTTTTCATTGACAAACTTTAAAATACTTTTGAAGTAATAGAAAATAATGAATGACTATTTGATTGAGCTTTGCCTATAATAATATCAGGATACGAAATTTGATCAAGAGTCCACATGTGTAAGGTGTTAGGGTAAAATATATTTGAAATATATATATTTTCTCAACAATGTTAAGGACACAATTTTTTTTCTTCCTCTTGTTTTGTGATTTGAGAAATTGTTTAATTCACGTGTCCAAAGATAAATTATTGTTTGTATCGATTGTCTTAATGTTTAATGGATTTGAATATTATTTAAAATACAAAAGTTAAAGCTAGAATAAAACATTTGATTTGTCCTCAGACAAGACATTACATATGTGAAATTGATGACGAATACGGACGATGATGTAGAGAATCCTTGCACTGATTACTCCTTGCATGTATGCTGTGGGAAATTCATTTTTTATGTAATAGTTTCCTTTTCAACTATTTGAGTAATTGTGTATGTGTGTGTGTGTGTGCATGCGTGTGTGCGTGCGTGTGTATGTGTGCGTGCATGTGCTCACCTATGTATACTTGCACAAGTTTGTGTAAATGTATTTGAGAATTTCTTGAACAATGCTATACCTAACATTTATATGTCATGATCAAGTTGCAACTACTTCTTTATTATATAATTCATCTCTTGGGGCAGCTGCATCTATTTGAAGATGAAACTGTGTTGATTGTATTATTGAGGATGTTGGCGAGGATGATGGTGATGATAATGACTATGATAATGCTATGTTGATGATAATGATAATGATGATGACGATAATGATGATGACGATAATGATGATGATGATGATTGAAAAATTTAAGTTAAATATGCCATACTATTACTTCTTATGTAATCTATTTAGCTTGAAATTATGGGCAGTATTTGTATGGTTATTTCTTTTCGTATGTTTGAAGGATGTCCTCGCTATACTCTTTTTGATGTCTTTTATTCATTTTTGTTTACAAAGCAAGTCACTGCTCACAGCTCAGGATAGTTGTCTTATTATATTGTTTCCCTTGTTAATGGACCTTTTTGAACTGTACATAAAAAAACCAAAACGATTTTTGAAAAACAGGCCGGTATAAGGTATAGGATAAAAGTAAATTATTTAAAAATTGACTCTGGAAATGTTTTTGTTTACTTTGTTTCTACCTTAATTCTCATGAAAACAAGTGCACTTTTTTGTCCTGGTAGCTAGCAAACTGCAATAAAGGATCAGCATTTTTTTATTATACTTATTTTCCTCCCAATGTTCCTTTTTCTTTGTTTTTTTTCTTAGTTTTTATTTATATTATTTTAAAAAAATTGTTTCATATATTATATAAATCAAGATCGTTAGTGTCCCCTCTATTGTTTCAAAAGCAAATTATGATTCATTCATTCAATGTCTTTAGCATGCCAGCAGGAAAATAAGCCAAAGCAACATCAGTTAGCTTTGCTCGTCTTGCCCAACTACTACTTTTTTTAAATTTGAACTCGCATCTGACTGTCCATATCTCATAATTCAAACGGGTGGTGTTGCCCGTCTTCTAACGATGTGTTAATATGTGGAATACACTTTTGCCATGGTGGGTAATATTGGGTGGTACCTAAATAGGTATCATCATTATTCAGTGGGTTTTTTCCCAAAACTCTACATCTAACCTTTCAGATTATGTGAGAAAAGTGAGACGAACTTTTAAAAATCAATTGAATTAATCAAGATTCCTTTGTGTTTCTTCTACACTTATCAAGTACTTGTAGAGTAAGAACAAAACATAAAGGGACCTTTGTTAATTTATATAGATATAGTGTGTTCTCTCTTTTCTGACAAAAAATTGAAATCTCAGGCATAAAGTTTTGGTAAAATACTCTTGTTAAATTATAATTGTTAATTTGATATATGTTTAAAATGTAGGGGTAGTGTATGCAAACAATGAAAGATGTATATGGTTTATACTCTTAGATTTGAACAAAATGTGATGTAACCTGTTTTGTGTATCAGTAATGCATATTGTTGAATGACTTCAATTCAGCCGCCGTATGCACAACTGTCGCTGGCTAGTTCAGTGGCAAATGGAAAGTCAACTTAATTTTGCAGGTTGTGCATTGTTTGAATGGCCTGTTGTGTGCGTCACAAAGCATCGTATTGATATGCTCCCTTTCAAAACACTGGGACGGTTATTAGGCAGGAAAGAAAAGCTTTCTTGATACGGCGCTGAACTTTCTTGCTTTAAGGATTGCACACGGAGGATTAGTTATGTTGCTTTCCTTTTTGGTTATAATACAATGTCGTAATTGTAACTGTTTGATAATGTTATTATAACTTTTATTTTTGGTATGTTGTTTTTGTTTAATTGATTTTGTTACTTTTCATGCTTTTATCCTTTTCATGATTTTAAGTTGTTTGTTTTAATGTCGTACCAATCTCAATCAATCAGAATTGACGACAGTGACAGAGGCCTGTTATATTATTCATGTACAAGTACCATTTTATCTCATGAAATTAATTTATTCATATGCATTGCTTCACCTTTTGTTTCCTGAAGTGGATGAGTTCAACTCATGTTTTATAAATGTAATTAACTGCACTATAGTAAGAACTGTTGTGGCTTTGAAACAAAAAGAAACAAACAAATATACCATGAAGAATAGCGTAATGTATTTGTGATTTGATTAAAGGTAAGCTATTATTTTAATCAGACATTTTGCAACTTTTGTATCACATAAAGGTGGGAAGATATCAATAATCCAAGTTTATTTTATGATTTCTCGTCAATGAAACTTTTCATCGATTATAATTGAAAGAATTCAAGAATTAGAGCAGAAGTTCAAATTAGCATCTTTGAGAAAAACTAGTGATGGACAATGATAATGATAAATGATGTGAGAGAATCGTTCTCTTTTTTGGCATATATTTATTATATTTTCATCTTACTATGTAAAGAAAATCAGAAATGCCTAAATAAAGGTGTATATTTGTTGTTGTCAATAGTAAGGCAGATTCCTTAGTATGATGATTCTATAGGAGTCCTGGATCGTTGGAGTAGATTTTTAAAATGCTGCTGATGAATACAAAAAAATAAATGGTAGAAAATTGAGGGAGAAGACGGTCCTCTAATTGTCACTCGTGTCAGCTACAGTAAAATGACAGTTTTATTGTAAATGTCTAGTTAAATGTCTTTTTTTAAACGTTGTAAATAGGGACATGAAATGTCCGAAAATGAAAGATTATTGTACAATGTGTTAAAAAAAAAAAATGAAATAAGGAGCCTGCTAAAGGAAATGCATCTTCGAAAAATACACTTGATTTTATTACTGTTATTCTCCCCTTTTAGTGTATGACAAAAAAAAAGGGAGAGATTTGTTCATTAACATTAATATTTTGGATTATTTTTCATTTTATTGAAGCATGGCTTTGTCATGAAATAATGTGTCAGGGGTTTTTTTTTATATTTTATTTTGTTTGGGTTTTTTGGGGTTTTTTTTGTGTATTATTATTATTATTATTATTATTATTATTATTATTATTATTATTATTATTATTATTATTATTTATTTATTTTTTAAATTAATTAATTATTATTATTATTATTATTATTATTATTATGGCTGCGGTTATTCACACAATTGTGAGAATAACCGTATACAGTTATTCGCACAATTGTTGTAAGTCGCCGATT
>JARDUL010292479.1:0-13890 GCA_030265205.1 Dirona pellucida | reverse complement strand
TATATATATTGTGGAGACAAGCTCATGCCAATAGTTTTGTTGCATCTTTTAAAATATTCATATTCTTTCAATCATTTGCATTTAAAGAATATAAGTTTGTCTTTATTTTCACCGCCTGTGGGTCATTTTGGATTAAAACAGCTTATGTCCGTTGCTCGTAGTTAGAGTCGTTATAAATCAAGGAGGGGACTAATCAACTTCATATTTTTAAGTTTCCGCCTAAAAAAAGTTTAATGCTCTAAAATTACGAAGCTCCGAATCTTAACAAAATAAAAGGACTACACACTTTACCGTTACCATGTCGCCTCGAAGTTTACTGGTGTATTTGCGTTTTCAAACGTCAATAGTAACACAATTATAGATTTTTGGTTTTTTTAAAAGTAAGTCTGAATCCCTGGTTACGATGGAAAATGATGGGGAAGCTGGCGAGGAAGATTTTCAAGACGAAACGTTTGTTGGTGGTGGATCAGTACGGGAGAGTGGGTAAGCCTGTTGGGTATCTACTGCATATATTGGTGTTGATTAGTCACACTCACGGTGTCGCACGGACGACAATCTATCTACAACTTAATTTCTCTACATTCAAGTAATCATTCGTGTAAATTTATATTTATCCTAACCCTAACCCAAAACTCTTGTCCCCAAAACCCAAACCCTAAACCCTAGCATTGGCATTAGCGCTTAATCCATAACCCCAAAACCCTAAACCGATTACGATTGGCGTGGTCCTTCAATACTGAATACGAATACGCCCACCTGACTAGGTCCAAAATAATAAATGTTACGGAAACTACACGTTTACCCTAGGCTTCTACATCTAGCCTGGTTCTGCAACCTCACTTTTTCTATAATGATCCTATCATTTTCATCATTTGATTGTCATCGTCGGGAGTAAGTCAAAATTAAAACATAAAGTGAATAATGTCAATGTCAGTGCTTTGAAAGTTGTCAACAGTAACAGGCAGGATAGCAAAAGACATGATAAAGCAAGGGTGCCAAGGCCAAGAGTAAGAGTAAGAAGAGCCTTACACATTTAAAAAAAAGCCACTGATCATAAGAATAAGAATTAGACAGATCTAAAGTGTTTGAATTAGTGATCATCTTTATGAATTTTATTTGTCTTTACTTTTTACTGCTATATTCATAGTTATCTAGTCTTTAGCCCTAGTGACTTTCACCTTCATATTCATAGTCATCATCATAGTCATAGTATAGTCTAAGTATAGTCAGTCATATTTTTTTAAACACATGTCTAATAATAATACTAATATCTTATTCTCCTTTTAATAATAATGATAATAATAATAATGGTAATAATAGTATAGTTTATATATACATCGTCTTTCTTCGAGACCTCAAAGCGCTCTACATACACAGATATAATTCATCAAACCTCTCACACTCATACTCATTGCGTGACATAATCATATAATCATTCTGACACATACCATTAAATGAATGGGATACTATTTTGATCGGGAAAAGTCAACAACATTCAAATATATATACCTAAGATAGATGTTGGCAAAAAGATGTGTTTTAAGACGTGCTTTAAATGTTGACACACTACTCGCTAGCTTTACCGACTGAGGAAGTAAATGGGGCCATCTTTTGAAGAAGATCTCTTTGAAAATTTACAAGTGTTCTTTGGGGCAATGTAAAGGTAATCCAAAATGAACCGTCAATCTTGATTTTAAAAGATAGAAAACAAGGGAAAAAGAAAAGAGCTTACTAAAATAAAAACATTTGAGCAGCACTAATATATATGTAATTTTTGTACATTAAATTGTTTTTCATAGAAGTGAGATCTCATACCTGGACAGCAATCTTGACTGGTCGTTTTCGGTACTGTCACCTCAGATGCTTAAACTTTTACAGGAGGATGAGATGAGTTCGAAAAGAAAATCTTTTGATTCTGAAAAGTAAGTGTCAATTATTTTACCTTTTAAATGCCTGTAGCATGGAGGTGCTGTGTCTAATGACACAGCCACCATGCCCCATAAAAACTAGTTGAATCTGCCTTTAAAGTTATGAAGTTTGGGGGGTTCTTAGCATGTTCGTTATTATCAATTGTAAGTGATTTAGAGGGTGATGGAGGACCACTATAACCATCTCTGCACCAGCCCATTGCTGTGACAGATTACATGGAGGCTTGAGGTGTGGCATTCTGCCATTCAGTGGCATCCACAGCTGTCTTTGTGAAAAGGAAGCAGTATGGAGTAGTAAATTAAAATACCCATTCAATATTATAAGAAGATAAGATAAGGTACATCTTTATTGTCCAAAATTTGCCCATTTTCATGTTACATAACTTTGGTACAAAAGTTTCTCTCAACGCTCAAACTTCCATTCATATTGTTTTCTTACTTCCACAGCCATTTCACACATAAAGACTATTTCATAAAAGCAAAAAATGTATAATATATAAACACATACTTACATAAATAAACAACAATTCTATGGTGAACTATGTAACTGCATCGCGAAAAATGTCTTTATCTCAAATGATAGTGATGATAACAATTTAATGGATGATGTTAAAAAGGATCTTTTACTTTTATATTTTTCTTTATTACATACCATTAACATTGGTCTTTTTGAATGTTGTGAATTTTTTATTTGGACGGTGACTATCAGTGAATATGGCCTTCATTTTTTAAAACAGTAGATTGTGTATAATTCATTGAAACTTAAAAAACAACATTACAATGTCTTAACATGCTTTTTTAGTAACTTTATCTTACTTATCTTTCTTTTGACCTCATAAATTTCCTCCCCATATTATAATGCAAAACATCATAATGCTTTCAATTGTAGCATGGGAGAATAAAATCAATAAGGTGTTATCAATATCAAAGGATCTCAATTTTCACAGGAAAAACATTCTTTTGCTATCCATTTTGTGAACAGAAGAGGCATGGATTTGCCAGTCAAGTTTATCATCTATTGTGATTCCTAAATCACTTATGATTTTTAACTTGCTCATCATTTTCTCCTTTTATGATGCTAGACTTGAGATTGATGCATTTTTGGTTAAGTCAATGTGTCGGTTGATGGATAGTGTCTACACCAGGGTGGATAACAGATTAAAAACATTACTTATACAGGTTGTTTCGATACCTTAGACCCCCCCCCCCCCCTGGCCAGCCAAATTCAGAAGAGGTGAAATAAAACAATGAAATATGTTTCATCAGTATTTATTTCTAATCTCAAATCCAAAATTTCATACATTTATTTCAATATTTAGTGTGTAACTGCCACTCGTTTTTCTAACAGCATCCAGACGTGCAGGGTGAGACGAGATGAACAATTCAGTATTGAATTTCATGTCACCCAAAATGCTTTGGAGAGCTGTATTAGGACCATCTTTGGAGTTCATGAGTTTTTGGCTCTGCCTGTTCATGACTAAGCCTGCATGGTCACAATCATTAACATCGGGTGATGATCCAGGCCACTCTTTGTTTCCAAAACAATCCATGACAAAACCCTGTGCATGAGTGCTATTGTGACGCATGCTCTGCTAAATGCACACAAAGTGGCTTTCTTTCGTCTGGGTGCTATTAGAAAAGCGGGTGGTAGACATACTAAATTTTGACATATATGTAGGGTATGAAATTTTGGATTTGAGATTAGAAATAATTACTTTTGAAACCTATTTCATTTATTTTGTTCTGTCTATTCTGACTTAGGCTGTCCAGGGTGGGTCTAAGGTATCAAAACACCCTGCATATATACTTTAGTTATGTCCAATTAAGCTAATCGAAAAGAGATTTGAGGGGTGCCGGAAATGCATAGACTTAAATGTATCCTAATGTGTTCCATTTCTGTATCATCATAAAATATTACTGAACTGAAATACTTTCTACTGTTCCGGGTGCATTTTAAGAATTAAGCTAGATAATAATGAGATGTATTTAAAAAAAAAGTTTGAGCTAGTGTTGAAAGATTCATGTCATTCAACTTCTGTGCCACTCTTGTCTATTCTTTGACATCATTTTCCCATCTGTTCACCAACCTTCGCTTGTTATATTTGCTTTCTGCTTAGAACATGTTTTCCGAGGCTTTCGAATCATTTCAAATGTAAAAAAATACCTTTATTTTTTTCTCTCTCTAGACCCATTATTTACAGAAGACCAAGTATGTCACCGAGAAAGGCATCCTATACGAGTAAGCTAAAGAAGAAGCCTCCTGAGGGTATTTATGTAGACCCTGATGTGAATGAAGCTTTGGAGGTCAGTGCTTGTAGTTGTTTTTTTCTTTTCTTTTCTTTTTGGAAAAGGGGGGGGGGGGGGGGAGGGGTGGTTGATGTTTATGTTTCTTTGTTTCTTTTATACAATTTAAATTGTTTTCGTCTTAAATTGTTTGAAATATCCAAAAATTAGATATTACCCCAATTCAGTTTGATTGCCTTACATGGGAATTGAGTCTAATTTGCTCAGAGACGGTATGATTATTTGAATTGCCAGTTTTTGTGTTTGCTTCATTTCCTTTTTACACTCAAATAAAATATTGTGGTGCTTGGATCAACTGTACGCTCAGCCTCAAATAGAACAAAAGGCAACCGCAGGTAAATATGGGTCAAGAGAACCAAAATCCTCATGCAGTCTCCAGTCAGCCACCAAAAGTTTAATGCATACTAGGATGTTCTATGGGTTGACAAGCAAGTGATGTCCAGGTTTGTTTTTACCCAGAGAAATGACTGGCAAAATGATTTTAACGCTTTTCATTGTTTTGTCAAATTTTAGGCCAGAGCGAATTTGAATGTAGCTTTTTGATTACCCCTCAACTACAAAAAACAAGGGAATTCTGTCTGAAGGGATTGTTTTTATCATCTTTCTTTGTTTCTTGTCCAGTTCCCATAAGTACTGCATTGCAGCTTAGGAGCCTTTTATTCTTCTGCGATAAAAGAGTGGGAAACTCTGAATATAGAATTTAAGACAAGCTGGTGCTCAGATCACTGCTTTATCGGTGTAGATTTCAATTGTGACAGGTTAGTAGCAACAAAATGACCTATTCTTGTTGCTTTTTGTATCTTGCTGAGGCTGGTTTTCGACTGACCTAAGAAGGCTAGCTTTCAGCCTTCGCTACCCATAATAACCAAAACAATTTACTTTGTCTCAATGTGATATAGGACTCAGTTCTCTTGTGGGTTTTGAACTTGATACTTTTCCCCTAAGTCATTGCGTCATTCGCATTTGAACTGCAGGGGAGTCCTTGGATAAATATCATCATTGTTTTCATTGGTAGTTAATGCATACTGCAATCGTCTTAATCAAGATCTCACAAAACTCGGCCTTTATTGTGAGGGATAGAAATTGAAGACAAATTTTCAGAAAGACTGAATACTCCATTTTCACCTGAAGCTTTACACTATCCAAGCGACAACGAAGACTCCCTACCCAAGACCAGAAGCTAAAAAAAAGAAGAAATCCAAAATAGCTTGGCAAACAGTTCAATAGCACGTTACAAATATATAAAAAAACCAAGTCTGTGAGACATCTTCAACTCTCGAAAAGACTTTCGTGTACCTCTTGAGAGCAGACAAAAATACTCTTAGATGTTGTATCTGGCTATGTTTGCTAAATAATGAAGTACTCTTTGAAGTGTTTGCAACAAAAGCACTCGGACAACCTTAGACAAAGTACAAAATCATGTCATACGTTTGATCTCAATGATTGGAATTCTATCATTTTTAGTAGAGGCTAAATGAGTAAAACCTGCATCATTAGCTTGCAAATATAATATATTTCTCCTTCCATTTTGTGATCTGGTTCTCCTAACATTCAAACAATTGTTATTTTTTTGTTACTGCATAACAGTGTACGGGACAGCCTCACGTTAAGGCAAGGTATATATAAAGTAACTGTCTAAAGTAGAATTACTTCACCAGCATTTACTTTTAAAACACTGAGCTAGAATCTCAACAGACCAGGAAGTTAAGTCAAGCATATGAGATGAGCACTACAATTCACAACATTACTCTCATGATGAACCAAGGGGGAAAAGACCTTGAGGAATTTTAACCTCATGTCTCTAGAAGTGATTGGTTGATATCATGGCTACTATAAAGTTCTTTTGGCTTTATTTAATTTGTGTTGAACAGTTATTCACTCACATCATTTTAGACAGAGAGGGCTGATAACCTACTCGTCATATCATTGACTTAATTTTGTATTCAGCAATGCACTGAGGCTGGGGATTTACATTTGGATCTTTGGTTAAAGTGTGGGTCACTTAGGGATGAAAATGGGAGCATAGCTATGTGGTAACATTAATCGAGAAGTGATCTCACAGTCTTTTTTTTTTTATATCCTCGTAGTTGGTCAATGCATGGCCTTTCAACATATTCGATGCCATGACGGTGACTGGATACCACATCATGAAGCCTGTGGCCTTACGCATATTTAACGACCATGATCTCTTGCACAAGTTTGACATAGAACAGGAACTATTTGTGGATTTTTTGAACAAGGTATTGAGCGTTGCCGTTTGTGCATATTAATATTACACATAAAAACAGAGAGAAGATGTGGTTATCATCATAGTCGTACAGTACAGAGTCAAACTAGCCTGAGGTGAATAACGAGAGTGAAACAAGGTAAATAAGATAAGTAGAAATAAATGAATAGATAATAAAATAATAATAATATGGTTAATAACAAGATTGAAACAAGGTAAATAAGATAAGTAAAAATAGATAGATAAATAATAAAAGAATAATAATAAGGTGACGAACGAGAGTGAAACAGGTTGTGTCAACTTGGGCTTTTATCAGATTTCGAATTAACAATTTTGCCCATTTTCATGGCATTGTATGATCTGTGTAAATCGCCCATAGCCCCATTAAGTAGTGCTTATCTCACTTCCTGTTGCATGGAACGGATAAGTAACACTTTGTCCCTCTATAGTGAGGACGCTAAGGATATTGGACAGCGCATTTTGTTTTTAACTGGTGAGGAAACGATTCTAATTTGTTCTTTAAAAAAACCACAAGTATATAATGACTAATGTTTTCTCGCCATTCAAAATAATCTCATCTGCGATCATGTCTGAACTTCTTAGAGTCTAAGATGTGGCCCCATCACTGTAATATCTTGTCCTTGAATCCATATTGAGAAAGATGAGCAAAGTTTGTTTTTGATTGAAAACCAACATCTGAAGTAAATGTAATGTGTCAATAATATTAGGATTATGAATCTTTTGATTGCATCTATAAAGAATTATGTAACATAAAATTAAATAAGATAATGAAAGATGACTCTCATCCACTATACCATGAGATACATGTGCGTGAAAGAAGTCGGTGCCTTATCAATAAGAAAACTTACAAACAAAGATACTATAGTTCATTTTTACCATCAGCTATAAGAAATTTCCAGCCCATTATGTGTTTGCTAATATTTTTCATATTTCACTTTTCTGTGGTTGTAATTATTATATGAATTACTTGCATGTTATGTGTATGTATGAACATATAAAAGGATACATTATATCATTAGTTTTGATGTATCATGTGTTTAAACAGAGCATTTTGTCAACACTTAAACTTGCCCTCTTGGGATTAATAAATTATATCTATCTTATCTTATACGATTTAGTAGTTTTATTTACATTTATCTGGGCTGCCCACGATGATCGATCATATGATATTTGATGAAAACAGAGTGAGTGAAAGAATGAATGTCAGGTTAAGAGATTAAAAAAAATACAAATCATATAACACCATGAAAACGTGCCAGCTTTGGACAATGGAGTTATACATCATCTTATCTTATCTTATTTATTTTTAAGCTTGAAAGGCACTACAGACACAATCCATATCACAACGCAATCCACGCCACTGATGTCATGCAAACTGTCCACTCGATCATGTTGCAGACAGGCTTTATTGTGAGTTTTGGGGTTGACAACTAAATTGTGAAATTAATTATTTTTCTTCTTTTAATCCCCCTAATGATATTGGGATGTCTTATATTTGAATATTATGAATTACTGTAAATCAGAATCAAATCTTCTGCATTGCTAATAATGACGAATTACTTAATTCAAGTTATTAAAATGCTTTCACTTTCTGTGCCATCTCTAAATCATAGCTATTTCATCATAGAAAGAAGAGTGTCTTATGCTTTCTTACAGACGACTGTATAAAGGAGTTGAGGCATCTTTGTTTTAGTGTTAAAAATGAATTAATCTTCCACTTTTCTACTTGTCTTTATTGGAAAGTATGGAAGGTGGGATTTGTCTCTCATTACTCTATTTAATTGCTTATTACAAAGATTTTGGTAAATCACATCAAATGTGTCGTATTGCTTAGTACTCATCAAAACGAGTGTCGATTGGACGCTGTTGATAAATAGGTGAAAATAGCAGGAAAGTAATTTTGTGTCAGAAAAATTTGCAGGTGAGGTAGGATAAGACAGTGAATGTCAATACTAGGAATTGAACCCGTTCCTACAGCAGCACCAATGTCCAGCTGGCCAATTTTTAGCTCTTCCAGGCATTACATTACATTCCTTTTATTCCAACAGCATAATTGTTAAATATTTCAAGTGGCATAAATTAAGTCTTGATCCTTTCTTGCTCCTTTCATTTACCAGTCCATCATGACTGACCTTGAAATTTTGTGCATTCTCATAACATCTCTTGTGCACGATGTAGAGCACACAGGTACCAATAACGTCTTTCATATGAATGCAAGGTAGGCACTCATTTCCTGCTGTTTATGTATGGTATGTTTTAATGTAACGTGAATAGTGTATATTCTGTGTGACTGCGCAAAAGCTGAAATGCTTTTTTCGCCATTTTACAGGAGAACAAATTTTAACTTTTAGTAACAAAATGTTACACTTATGTCTGTACTGGCATAATGATTGTTATATAATTTTAAGTGTCATTATATTCTGCAATGAGATTTGTAGTTGTCAGTCAGTCAAAATTGAGTCTTTTATTGAATATTGTGTGTTTTTTAAACCCTACTTACTATAAGGTTTTTGGGCAGGCCAGAATTTCAAAACCCAGTGTTACCTGACGCCTTCACTATAATGGTATATCATGTTACGGCCGTTAGAAGGCCTGCTGCTCCCAGTCTTGGCTGCCCCAAGGCAGTCAATTTTAAGGTGTACTCCCCCATCATTTGTTCTGCCCAAACCCTGTAACCCCTGTTGCGTCCTTAACAATCCACAAGAATCTACCACAACATGCCTGCCCTAACATTTTAACTCTGGATACTGTGTTTGGGCAGACCAAAAAGGTGGATCATAGTGATGGAAACAATGCTCAAAACAACTTATCACACAATGGAAAATAGTTATGAGAGCAATTTTTACAGATTTAGTTATCAAATAATACACTTACAAAGTAATAATATTGAACTTATGGAAGCAAGTCTACCCCTTAATATATATGTTGTGATATAAGCTAAACTCAAGTTCATATTAAACTTGTGAGCATGGGTAACTTTCTTTTATTTTGTCTTTTTAAGGTACTGGTATTATCATTGTGGTTTCAGTGGCTATTGGGGTAGAGACTGTGAGATCTTGGGTTCAAATCTTGGCAATAATCGACCATGCTATTTAGAAGTTTTCATGAAAAATATTTTATTATAACAACAAGCAAACTACTCCACTAATGTTTTCATTATACTCTTTTTTCCACACCAGGTCTGAGATGGCTAAGTTGTACGTTGTGTCCATCCTTGAAAATCATCACGTGAGGGTAGCTTTTGGACTGCTGAGATTATTTGATATACTCGCAAATTTACCGGACAAAGATCAAGAGTAACTTAACACTTCACCTGAGATTCATTTTTAGTAATTAAAATATTTCTACTATATATCTTCATATTTCAATAGGAGTTTATTAGCGGTATATAGATACTGAAATTGTAGAATTTCCAATCATTGTCATTGTTTTATAGTTGATTCTTACTTACTGCCTGTTATGCTTGTCCGCATGTAGGGCAGTATTGTAGGATCTCCTCTTCTGTTGGCTGCAGCTCAGCATTCACATGATTCCCCCTAATGTGTTTGATCCTTCATCTACCTCTCAACTGTCTTTCGGCAGGGCCTTCAGCCTGTCTCTTTTGCGCTTTCCATCTGGTGTCCAATGGACAGTGGTCTTTGCAATGTTCTTTAAGAACAGTGCTGAAGTTACATATCTCTGCCTAACTCTTGATATTGCCTAAAAGCTTTTATCACTCTTTGATATAGACTGCATGTAAAGTTTTTCTGGTAGTGTTGAATGAGTAGTTCAATCTATGGAGGAGTTCTGAAACGCAACTCTCTCCGCTTGATTGCAAGCAGATCTATTTTTTTTAAATTAAACTTCAAAATTCTGACATAATGTTGTTTGAAGTGAGATGTGACCTTTTGTTTAGAAGGCATCCACATGACTGGGTTGTTTGAGAAAAAATTAAGTCGGATTACCTTTTTTGTCAGTGAAGTCGGCAGAGTCAGTCTTTTGGATCATCCTTGAGTTGTTCTTAGATGTTAAGAATGCCTTATAATATGGCAAAGATTGAAGGAGTCCTCAACAAGTTGTAAAGCATTAGTTTTAAGATTAAGATTTAAAAAACCAACCCAAATAACTAAACAAGCAACAGCAAAAATTAATCACTTTTATGGTGGACTGTCCTGCCCATAAAAACTGAGAGGGAAAGGGTAACTTTACACAATGTAATTCATAACAACATCTCTCAAGCATTTTTATCAATTCTGTTTAATCACAATATCGGATAATCGCAACAAATCCTCAATTCCTGGCGAGTTGCAATTTAGCGGAGTGGACTGTACCAATATCTTTTTGTGATTTATTTTATTCATCATTGTTCAGTTAAGGAATGAAAGTTACTTCCCCTCCTCCATTTTATGCTGTTTGCTTGAGACTATTGAGAGTCATATTTTTCACAGATTATTTCCCTGCCTATGAGATGGTACCTATAGGTGAAAACCATTTGCTTGGGTTTTCCATTTCTCAGAGACTGGACTGTTGTGACATAAAAGTACCGTGACAAACAACTTTCCTATGGTGAATAAAGAATCTCATGATTTTTTTTCTGTAATTCCCGAAAAGCAAGGTCAAGTTGCTGGAGAAAATCCTCTAACGAACTTGTCCTATTTTTACACCTGGGCCAACTGAGGGAATTGAAGCAAAGCATCTTGCCCAAGGGTAATGCAATGCGGAAAGTGGAATTTGAATCCATGACGTTTGCATGAGAGTATATTACCCTGAGACTGAGATCTCAGCATGTCCTTGCTTTACATTAAGAAAGGGTAGACCTTGATTGTAAAATTTTATTTTCTATATTTTTCTGTTATATATATATATATGTAGGCCTGGACGCCTGAGTGAGCACTGTCCAAGGCTGGGCATGGAGTTGGCCCCTACGCTGCTTTGCTGTATAAAGGATTTGGATATCAAAGCAAAACAAAAATGAATATTATCATTCTGAATGCATTTTCATACATATGTGAGGCTGCTTTAGTTCCAATTAGTTTCCATTCATTCTTCTATATTATATCAAACAATCCATACAGAGACTTCAAAGACATGCTTTCCAGTATGATTCTATCGACCGACATGGCCAGTCATTTTCCTCTCATCACCAACATGAAGCTTTTGGTACAAGCTCCGTCAAAGTAAGATGGCTTCATTATATATTGATATTATCTCCAAATTGTCAACAACAAACAAAGGAAACAAAAAAATTATATAAAAAAAATGATTATAATGATAATGATGACAGTAATAATAATAGTAGTAATAATAATAATGATACCTAATAATAATGATGATGATGATGACGATAATGATAATTATAATAGTAATAATAATAATAATAATAATGATGATGATGATGATGATGACGATGATGATGATAATGAAAATAATAAAGGTAATAATAATAATAATAGTAATAATAAAAATATATAAAATAATAGTAATAATAATATTACGACGATGATATTAATAATAATGATAATAATAATAATAATGATCTCTCTCTCTCTCTCTCTCTCTTTAGAAAACATAGCGTTGCCCGCCAGCCAATCAAAATGGCATTAAGCGAGTCGTTAGACTATTTGCCGCACATAGTTTTTGATGACTCACTGTGAAATGTGACAAGCAAGGCTTGCCTTGGTCGACTAGCTCGAAATCAATTAAATAGGGCAGGTGCCGCTGCAATTTTTGTGACAACTGACCTTTACCGTGGGTTGTGATGGTGAAATTTAGATGAAATAAATAATAAAAGCCACTTCAAATCACCATGATCTATTGTTGTAGTGCATCAAAACGATATCTTGTGAAATATTTCACTATCTATGGCAGGGCAAAAAGAGAATATATTTCAATTGGAGACAAATATGAAGAAAATTTATTGTATCCCTTCATTGGCCATGAAATTTGAGCATGTCATGTCAAGTATTTCCGAAGTTATAAACAGTTGACACGAGAGCACCTGAAACTGACAATTCTAAAAACAGCAATGATTGTGTGTCACTAAAACAATTTTGTTTTCATTTCTTTACTCAAGCATACTATTTCAACTGGGTATGTTTATAATTTATACTAACAAAAGATATCACCGTTTTTTTAAAACCCACTCCGTCATCAGTCTCTCAATCCAACCCTTTTTTTCATTTTGTGTGCATTGCTAATTTAGTTGTGATAATGACAATCTAGTGACAGACGAATAGAAAGACAGACCGGTAAGGTGACGCTGAAATATGAAATTGAATTGCACAATTAGCCATGAACAAGTAAGAGATTCAATGGTGCATGAAGGATGATGTCAATTTCTTTCTTCTGTGCTAGCGTATCCAAACTGACCATGTTCATCTCTACAAAATCTGAGACAACAAATGCATGTATTGAAATAGTCTTGGTTTTCTTCAAACTGCATTCCTCAAAATTTGAAGGTTACACTTACATTTTTTTTAACCTAAACTTAGTGGCATCTTATCTTGTTTCAAAATAATAGAGATAACAAGGACTCTTTATCTCCAGGTTATATTTACAAAAAGACATTTAACCCTGCAGTGCAGCGCAGCAATTTAGACTATGAAATTTTCTTGACGGAGGAAAAATAGCAAGAGAAATGTCAGATTCTACACCCCCATCACCGGCATTGTTAGTGCAATGCCGTAACTTCTTGTTCGCCGCACCTCCAACTCTAATGCAACATATCTTTTAATTTTCAGGTGCTCAAGTCGAAAGCGCATTCGTCGGATAATGTTGTTACTTCTCCATGCTGCAGATATTAGCAATGCAGCCAAACCTTGGGAAACCCACAAGATATGGGTATCCTTACTTTGTCAAGAATTTTTTGATCAGGTAAGGGTTTTATGAGAAAACATAGTACTGGATGACACAGAAAGAACAGAACCCACATTTTACGCAATAGCTTTGTTGCATATGTACCGAAATTAATAAAATTTTGTAAGACTACAGATGGATTAATGCATTAATGATTAATGTTTGATAAAAAGATGAAAAAGTTATTGAAAATCGTAAAACGTGCCACCAAAATGAGCCGATATCTTAATCCTCACATGGTTTCACAGTCAGTGTGTTTTTGTTTAATAAGTATACAATATGGCCTTAGTTCTAAATCCCAACTCGGTATGCAACCAACACTTTCTCTGGAAATTCCAACTATTATTTCCTGGGTAATTTTTCTCAAAGAAGGTTCAGAATTGAGTACCGCCAAATCTCGTTCACTATGCATCTGTTGGCAGCAGAGCAAGCTTCTCTGGATTGACACCCATTATCCTTAAACTTTTTTCACCCAGTTGTGAGGCATTGACTTATATGCGCGGGGGGGGGGGGGGGGGGGGGGGGGGGGGGGGGGGGGGGGGGGGGGGGGGGGGGGCGGGGGGGGGGGGGGGGGGG
>JARDUL010292368.1:0-13890 GCA_030265205.1 Dirona pellucida | reverse complement strand
TGGATCCATTTTTATGTATTGGGATTATTGTACTTACATTCCAATCTGTTGGTGTTATTTTCTTTTTATATGCTAATATACAGTACATAGTTTGAGTAGTAATCTATTTGCCTTTCCAAACACGTATGAAATACTCATAAAACATGGAAAAAGTAAGTCCTTAAGTGCCTTGACTTGAGCCACTTAGAGCCGGTGCTTATGCCAGTTTCTGTAGCATGGAGCGGACAGAGTGACAATATGTCACCCTACTAAGAAGGATGCTGGTCTATCTCAGATTTCTTCTTCAGTTATAACCTTAAACTGAAACCCATTTCTGCACCACAACGTTCGTCATCAAAATTGTCTTTCTTAATCACTCTGCCATTGTGCCTCAAAGAAATGTCGATCACTTTACAACTTTGCTTGTCATCCTTGCTCTGGGATTATAGGACCACTGGTCCCAATTAAAGCAGATTCTGTGTTTTGGTAATGCCTTTCCTAACACTTCTAGTTCTAGTACAGTGCAAATGCAAGGTCTTGTATTAATATTATTTCATTGATATTGTTAACACAGGGACATTTGTTTTGGTTTTTTCTCTTTCCATCAGCAAAATTACTTGGGCATGATTGATTTTGCTTCAGTACAAGGAAAGGTTCTTGTTGCACCTCTATAATAAAGACTGTTAATATCCAGGGTTAAAATTCCTCACTGCAGAGCTTCCAAAATTAACAAGGCACTCCCTGAAGATTTATAGGGAATCTACTAGTCGTGTTGGAGATGGTCAGTTGTCAAAGTGGTAAGATGATCTTACACTTACACCAAGCCTATTCAAATGGCACACAGCCAACCAAACCTGGAAAGTTAACATGTTCATGTCCAATCTAGCACAGAAATGGTTTCATTCCATTCAAATCAATGACAAGCCTTCCACTGTTTTCAAATACTTAAGCCTCTAACCAAGCCTTACAACAGTCATTAATTGAGGACATGGAATAACTTAACATATGATAATACCAAAATTTTGAGAGATACATATTTATTGTTATAAGCACATTAGACATTGACAATGACAAGAAGAGCCTTACTACTTACTAAGTTATCCCACCTTGATGCCCCAGGTTAACCATTACCCAAATCTTCCTGACATAAATACAACTAGTTCATACAGTCTGGGTCTCAGACCTGCCAACCAATCAACCCAAATAGGGACACTCTAAGGCAGTGAAGCCTAGTGCACACCCGAAGAGACCCCTATACAAATTTCAACCGCAAATGGGAATCGCAAAATGGCAACATCTTACTATAGTATTCTTCTTTCACGTCCAATGAGCAGACAAAGAATATAATTTTATCTTATCTAAATTTGATTATATTTCACTTTCACACAATTTGGACAGTTACAAAAAAATTAGTATGGTTGGCAGGTCTGGTATCTGACAGACCTCAGCTATCCATTTTGTACAGTAATTTTAAACACAAGACAGTCAAATCAATTTCAACCACCACACAATCCCATTCAATGCAATTTCTTTTCAGGGTGTCGCCTTTCCCAAATCAATCTGTGTTTCTGTTTCATGTAGACTTCAATGCTGGCTTTCTGGACCCTAATATCTCCATCTGTGTAACAGAGAATAGAAACAAAAATAAAATGTGTGAATAGTGAAATTGTTGCAAAAAAAATGTTCCCGCCAGAATTGTATTTTGAAGATTTTACAGAGTAATATTAAAAAACTGAATCAAACTCATACTTTCTTCGGTCAGCAGTAAAAGACCCCACTTTGAAATTTCTACTTATATATTAGCAGTCAGTGATTTTGATACAAGTCCATTTTTGTCAAATAGGCGAGTAGAATTATGCGTTTCGAATAGACATGATCTAGTTTTAGATTATTTCGATGAAAGAAGAGTTTTTGTTTATCAAATTGGCTTAAGATATTCGTTGAATTTAACAGCAATGACATAACCAAATCAAGATTGATAGACACATACACATATAGTGGGCTGAGTGTCAACTAACAGTTTGTATTGATGTCCATAAAACTAAAACTGAAAATCCTTCGAACAAAGAATGTCAGGTCAAAATTTAGAAAAAAGCTAAATCTGTAACATTTCTACCCATTTTCTGTCTATTTATTCCAGAATACTGTCCATACATGTAAAGTAAGAGAGACATGCATTACATATGATGCACCACACACATACACAATCTATAACCAAATTCAAACATAAAATTGCTATTGTGGTTCTTACATTTGATAAACCAGTTTGTGGCAGCCTCTTCATAAGTCTCCTCCAGTTTCTTGCACTTCATGCGATGGTCAGCGCCTTCCCATACCATACATTCCAGGAACCTCTGGCGAAGGAATTTCACAATGTTGTTGTCCACTTGTCTGGAAAAAAAAGATAAACAGATCTAATCAGGTGTTCTGTTGTGACCCTTCTTTGTATTGTAGCCCTGCCTCATCTCACCTTAATTATCATGCTGCACTCTATCAAGGAAGAATATATATAGGTAATGCCATTGGCCATTAGCAATGCCAACCAGTTTTATGGACATCAAAATCTGAGCAGCATTATACAATGTTATTGCGATATTCGTGACCAATATAAATTATACACACTATAGACAGATCATTGAAAATGAGAAAATCTTAACTCTTATTGCTTTACATGTGATGCTATGTAGAAAGTCATTTGACTACAGAAGATGTTCTTTACAAAGATGAAGCCAAGATATTTGAATTGTAACATAAATGGCCGATTTGCCACCAACCATTAACATTATAATATATATAATACAAAATAATTCTGGAGTTTCCAGTGAAGGGTTATATTTATGTGAAGTCGACTAATTTAAAAAAAAATCCCATTGGCACCTTGCATTACTATGCATAGAGGTTAAAACTAAAACAAACATCTGATAACGGACCAGAAATCAATTTTATTAAGCAGAAATTTAATGCCAATTATTTTTTTCAAGACACAAAAAGGGGAAAACTAACCGCAATACACAACAAAAAGTCACAAATAAAACTTACTTGTCCCTGTAAAACTGCTGATCTGCCTCATAAATACACACAACGTCCTCCAAATCACATTGGTCCGCTGTGGGAACACGATTGAAGCGACGGTGGTACCACTTCTGGGGGTTTCTTGTTTGGATTGGCAGGATTACATTCTCTGTTAGGATTAAAGTGAATCAAAGAATAATCTTTCTGACTCCACCAGTTTATTTACGAGTGAGGCTGTGAAGTTGTGCAATTCAGGGTGGGTTTTTAAAACACCAAATAAACTCGCTGTAAAACTGTCCCAAAAAAATTAATATATATTCAGCCCTTTGCAAGACACTGTAGTAAGTTAAGTATGGTGCCGTTGCCTCTAGGTATTCCAAAGAAGGAAGAAAGATAAGTCATCAAGCATTAATAGCCTGATGTCAACAGGAATCATCCATGTTGTCCAAGTGAGCAAATCAGGGGTGAATAATCTTGCCCAAGAAAAAAAAACGAAATGCCCGAAGGAGGCCGAACACAGGTCACCCAGGTTGCAGTGCAATGCCATCCACTCGCCCCCCCCAAACTGTCATGTTCATAAAATTGCTTTTCACATTGACCAGAATTTAATGTATTTGTTGTTCCGATCCGACAAAACACGGATATATATCTAAAATAACATAACAGGAATCATTTTTAACTTCTATTCATGTGACAGTGGTAGGGAGAGAGTTTTAAAAGCTAATCATAGCATCAATAAATGGTAATTTCACATGAGTAATGGTAATTAAAAATAGGTGGCTTCATTGAAATGTTACCCGTTTTGTCCCAAACAATGGCTTTGGTGTCTTTCATCCTACTTCATTCAAACTGAGCCGTGTAACCATTTTATAAATATAAAAGCAATGCATTATCTTTTTTTTTAAGTAAAAAAGGTTGTTTGAAAGAGAAAAAAACCAATGTTGGGCAAATCACAATTATAAAGGTCGAGGAAGTCAATTATTATGTCCTATCCTTAGGTGTGTGACAATTAGCTGATCAGTACTCAAACGTTGCAATACTTATTATTCATCATTGTGACATGAAGATGAAAAGAAGTGGGGCAAAGTGTACACGCTCAAGAAAAGATGAGTTGCGATTTTGTTATTTCTTGTTTAAAGTTGTTTCCTTAAAAATCACAAAGAATGGAAATGTTGGTAATGAAAATATTTTTTTAATGCATTTAAATTTCATACTTTGCAGTAAGGGATTGGAAGTTTCTCATTACCAAAACACCAGTGCGTTAATATTCCTGACCTATGAATATATATATGAATGTTACTACTGTTACCTTTTCAGAAAGGACAAATCTAATTAGTTTGGGTTTTTTTAAACCGTGGGGACTTTTGTATTGTCATGCATGTTGTTTCATGTTGGCTCTAGCTCTCTGGTCGGAAAGTGGTCATTGAGGGGTATCATGTGTTTTATTTTTTATGAGAGAAGTCGAGAAGGCCGGAATAAAAAATATACCATACCAGCATCTCCTACATGGATGACAGTTTAACATATGTGTGTGTGTGTGTGTGTATGTGTGGCGATAGCTATTGTTGCTCCACAAATTAATTTCCAAAGTAAGATTTAAAAGGACAACCTACTTGGCATTATAATTTATGAGGCAGGCACTGAGGCAGGGGCCAAAGTTTTAAAGACCAGTAAAAATCTGAAACGCAGTGTGAACTAACTTCTAAATGCGGACATCTCTCTGGGCCTGGGCCTTTTATATGTTCATTGGCACTTGCCACTTGCCTGCACCAATGCCATTTGATATCTCTATTCTGTCATACGTCCATTTCACATAACCCACCTTCAAACCTGGTCTGGTTTCACTTCTGAAAAGTGGAATTCTTTTGCCCTGGGTCCGGTGGGTTGTAGGAAAACGGTTAGCCTATAAAAACATATTTTTCACAATGCATGCATGTGCGCAGAATGGCCTTGTCGTCTGCTCTACCTCTTTAGTCTAAAGTTAGTTTGTGCAGTGCAAAGAAAAGTTGAAAGTGAACGCAGGCAAGTGAAACTAGCTATATTGCTCCTACCATCTACACTACAACAGTACAGACTGCAACAGGTAACACACACAGGCTACCCGATTGTCACTGCCCACCACAGTGCCCAGCAGAGCCCAGAGGAGATGTTATTGTTATAATTATAATTATAAAACAGGAGGAATTTATATATATAATAATAATATAATCTCTCTCTGACTCTGCTGACCAATTCATAATATCAATCCTGAAATCTTTGCCGATAATCAGATCTTGATTTAGCAAATGAACAAATTATACGAAAGCTTTCCTTTGTGAGATGGTGTGCATCTTGCTTGGCCTTGTACTTGTACTTTTTCACTTTGTTATGTTGTTGATGTTTCTTCTTGAGAGTTGTGAATTGTGTGGTGAGTGTGGTGAGTTGTGAAAGTGAAAGTGAAGTTGTTGTGTCCCTCTGAAAAAATTAGCAAAATAAAGAAGACAAACCTCTAAAATAGGTTACTGGTCCATCCACCATTCGAAACAATCCATATGCAAGATTTTGCAACTTAAAATCCGTTAGTGCATTGCCCTTGGGAGACTCAGTGTTATTATCGTGCCCTCCCATCGTCAACAAGGCAGATTCCAACACAAACAGAAAGTTGATGCAAGGTCAGGATGGCGGAAATCAGTTTGGAGCATTAAAAATATGAAATGGAAAGCAGATAATAAGCGAAATTTCTATCAAATACTAATTTTCAACCCGTAATATTTTTCTTAGTCAACAGGGAGAAACTTTTTCTGTCAGTTTATTTATTAGGGCTGGAGAATGAGAATACTGGAACGATTTGTGTAATCGTGATTTGTTTTCCCTCAGAAACTGTTCTATTATTTTTGCGATATTTTAATTCCCTGTCAGCAATCTTCTTCATTGAAGGTAGATACTTTCATCAAATCAGTCTCAAAATGGCAGCCTCCATGTCCATACGAATAAGAATTAAAGTTCAATTTCTCGATAATGCTTTTAATGAGACTATAGACCCGTTTTGGTTGCATGTTTCGCCTCAGCAGTATCCTTTTATCTCTGACATTGGAAAAAGAATCCTATTAATCTGTGCAGATCTTATCCTAGCGTCTAAAAAAAGGCCACAGCCACACTCAGCAGAAGAAGAAGAGGAAGACCCCAGCCTCAGTCTCGTCCTCAGCAATGACAATGACAATAATAATGGTGACACCAGAAGCAGTTCTTGTGGAATTAGTATAGTTGAACCACGATTATCTGCATGCCAGCTTTGGCTTGATGGTTGCCGTCTCCTAGATTCAGAAAGAGCAGAGGTATTGCGTGATAATGATTCTGTTACAGTAAAGTTTTCAGAGTAAGTTTTCAATGACAATGTTGTACTACTACTACTACTACTAGATCTAGTACTAGTCACTACTACTACTACTACTACTACTACTAGTACTACTACTATATTATTATACTACTAACTACTACTAATGCTACTAATATATATCATTATTATTATTATCATCTATGGCTATGATGACTATGACTCATAGTATTAGTATGACTATGGACATGGAGTCTATGGAATGATAATGATAAAATAATGGAGTGTACAATCAATGACAATAGTGAGTGGTGTAGTCTCGTAGTGTGTATTATATAAATATAAGTATAATAATAATAGTAAGTTTCAAAAAGAGACTAATTTAACTAATTACATATATATAAAGTCAAAGTGTCATAAGTTAACGTTTCTTCGGGTTTACGTGAACTTAATGTAGTAATTTGTCTCTTTTTGAAGCTTATTACTACTACTACTACTACTACTAGTATTACTATGACTATCTATACACACCACTATTGTTTACTTTTTACTGGCTTCTAGCAGCCTCACCACATTACTGTGGAGTGTACGAGTTCTATATACCCTTCCTAGTCCTAGTCCTATCTACTAACACTTTTTTAAACTTCCACCACTTCAGCTTCTCCCTACTGGACTACTACTATAAAAGTCTTAGTCAATAGTAATAGCAATACAAGGGTACTGACTATCTAGACCATAGTTGATCTCTATACTTCTATAATTACATGAAAGTTGAACGTAACACTAAAACTTAGTAACACAGGACACAGCTTTGATTTATTTTATTAAAAAGTAAAAATAAAACTTTGTTCTGTTAAATAAGCTAATAATAATATAGTTGGTTGCAAGAGAGTCGCCAGAGGGTTAATATTAGAGGGCAAGTTCGATACTAATTATAAATTGACGATCATTTATATATTAATTTTACACCATCTTTGTAGCTTCACTTATAACTTTATATATATGAAAGTTACATTATGTCTCATCTTTTTTACAAATCATAACTTTTGCTCATTGTTAATGGCACAGGGGGCAACAATAGAGTTGAATATCATCGGCATGTATATAATGGGCTTGAGAGGCTAGGAAATTACAATAGTTGGTGATAATTGTTTATATTTCATTTTCCTCAACAGATCAAGAGCTGGCCGCACTGCCACAAATAGTAGGGTTATATCATCCAAAGTGAGAAGGACAGATGACGATGAGGCTGATAACAAGGTGTCAGTCTCTAAAGATAATCCTTCGGGGAAGAGAAAAAGAAAACAAACACTCAGCAGTGAAAATTTTGAGGATGGAGAATTATCTGAAAGTGAAAGGGAAGAGGAACGTCTGAGAAAGAAAAGAAAGAAAAATAAGGACAACAAAATGAATGTCAAAAACCTAGAGGAGGAAGATCATGCAGGGAACTCTAGTCATAAGAAGAAGAAAAAGAAGGGAGAGAAGGAATCCAAAGGAATGAGTGATGAAGACTTATTCAAAATGCTTCATGCTCAAGTGGAAAAGAAAAAGCAAGTACTGATATCTATGGACTCCATACAAGCTTCATCGGACAAAAGTTCAGATTTGAAATCAGATGATGGTGATGATGATGCAAAGGTGTCATTTAAGAAAGGTAAAGGAAAGAAAGATAAAAATGAAAATCACAACAGTGGAAAAGGCAAAAAGAAGAAAAATGATAAAGTTCATAAAGAAAGTAGTGGCTTACAGTCAGGGAAGGGAGGAAATACAGTTAACTCCATTGACCTTTTATCCAATACAAAGTTGCCTGAAAATGGATCAAATGTTTCTCAGAATGACAAAGACGAGGTGATGTTGGATATCTCTACAGAGACCAAGAAAAGAAGACGACGACGAAAATCAAAGAGAAAAAAAGAATTAGATGAAGTCCCAAAACTTCTACGAGTGGAAGACAAACCAAGAAGTTCTACATTAAAGTTACCCTGGGATCAGCGACCTCAAAATAATAAAATAACATTTGACTCTGGCAGGTCTAGTGAAGATGAGGTGGTTGAAGAAGATAAAACTTTGGGTATTCATGACACAAAGAATAAAAATGAGATGGAAGAACACAACAAAGAATCTGGAGAGCAGCAAGTATTGGATTCCAACACAATCAATGCTAATGGCAACAATAATACAAATAATAATGGTAGTATCAGTCGTAAAAGTCTCAAGTCAGACCATGAAGAGTTGTCAAAGAAGCCACTGGGTCATTCATTCTTGTCAAATAAATCAAGGAAGAAATTTTTGTTACGATCAACAGTGGGCATACTAGAGACCTTGAGATCGAGTAGTCAGTCAGTTGCTGATGCAGTAGTTGGAAAGGCTTGTCACCCAACAGTTTCTAAGTCGCCCCTTAACAAGTCAAACTTCCCCTCAAATACCAACGCTCCAGTCACAAAATCTAGAAATTCATCAGTTTTTGACTCACCAGTTGGAGAGTCTGGTTATAAATCAGTTTCTAGCACACCCATTGGAAAGTCTAGAAGTACATCAGTATTTGACATGCCGGTTAGAGATTCTAGTAGAAAACCTCCTACAGAAGTGCCAGTTGAAAAATCAAGAGGTTCATCTATATTTGACACACCAATCGGAAACACAAATTCTCCATCGCTTCCTCCCTCAATTGCCAAATTAAATGAACTTCTCCAACGTAAGAAACTTAGTAACTCTTCATGCACTGTCAGCACCACTCAGAATGGAATCACTGTATGGTCGCGAAATAAAAGTCCTGGATGGACCTCACACAAGAAGGAAGCCTTTGCTAATCCAGAGACAGATGTACTCACCAATAAATCCACCATCAAAACTGTGAGTAGTTTAGTTTATGGCAGTGTTCTTTAATTGCTTCAAAAACGTTTAACAAATAGCTCTATACTATAAAACTGTTTTAGTTTTGTTATTCAAATGTGAAAGAATGTTTTTAACCTTAAATGCAATGTCTACTTTTTAAATTTCAGGTAAATATTGAAACTTTCTCTTGCTATCATATAAACCAGTAGAAGGACAGGATGTAGTATATATAGTAAAAAGTTATTTTTGTTTAAATAAAAGTTATTTTAATTTGAAAGCTTTACTTAGCTGTTCCTTGAATTCTTTCCGAAATACCATTTGTGACGGATATATGATTTTTCAGATCAGTTTGAGTCTTAAAGCCTTTTAAGAGGCCAGTGTTTTTATAGAAAAGAAAATAAAAATACTAGAAAAAACCACAATAAAACATAGAAAATAAAAAAGTTATAAAAAGTTTCTCTTAAACTCTACTGATTTAGCCACCATTTTAGTGATTGTCAATATTTGTTTACAGTTCAACGGGAGAGACATCATGTGTCCTTCTGTTCCTGAACCTACTCATTCTCTTCTACCTAAAAAGCTATTGAATGCGGCTGGTGTGAAGTCTACCCCGAATGCTGATGTCGACGCCATAGCTTGTGGACTGAAAGATGATGGAGGATGCGACAAAGTCGAAGTGATCCCATTTGATGTTGGGAGTTGCCCTCCTTTATCTGGAACTCCTCTTGTTGGGGATATTCTAGCCTATAAGGTAAGGGCGTCTAAGGATGCACTTATTTGCACTTTGCAGTTGTAATAACCAAAGTCATGTTGGAGTTTATTGCTTTCTTTACTTTCTTGTTAGTTTTGATAACTTTGCCGTAGGGAGTGGATAAAAATATGAATCGTTTTATGATCCACGTTTATAATATATGCAAGCATATGCTCACACTCACAGGCGTTATCTAATTCATCCCCCAGCAAGTCTGTGTAAATTCTTCTCAATTCCATGGGGAGCATACAGTGGAACAACCTGTTTTTTGCATCATACTTGTGCACTGTCAATATATCTGTAGTCAGGTACTCATACACATCTGAGTCAAGTGAAGAGAGACTTTCCCAAGGACTCACTGTCTGGCTAATTGGTGTGCTAGGATCCTCATGATCTTGAGTCTGGCTGCCTAACCACATAACATTAACAATAACAGTCAGTCAGAACAGTAATTACCAATTACAACTCCATGATCCATGTTACCAACCGCATCATTAGATTTTATGGAAACCTGTTTGAAAAAACTTTCACCTGTTATGGTTTGGGTACATTTTTTACTATATGATTACTATCAGTATCAGCATACTATGTAAAATGCAGTCAGTATATGTATAAACACATGCTCAATCGGTGTGATACCACCACTTTTATCTTCCTATTTGTGTATGACTCATTCCAAAGTGGGGGGAAAAAATGTGAAAGAAAAAAAACCAAAACTTTTGCTAAGGGTGGATTAAAAGCATCTAGCGCAGAGGTCTCGAAACAGTGTTCCATGTCTGACCTACCCATGGTCTAGCCCAGTTTTTGTTCTGCACTACCAAGAATACCTTATATGGACTTCTCTTAAAAACACAACCTGCATAAACACACATGCTTCCCTTCTGGTCCCAAGCAGTGTGCATTGATCCAACAACTCAAATATCAATATTTAACACCTGCCATTTACCTTGCTTCCTCCCATATGCGATAAATGACCTTGCCACAGACTGGAGACATGGTGGCCGAGAGGTTAAGACATTGCACTAACCACGCTGATGATGGGGATTTGAGTCTAGTTTTCGGCATTTTGTCTTTTCCTTGCACTGCAGCTGGCACTTAGGTTACTTCTGTCTTTTTTTTTTGTTTCTTCGAAATATACCTTATTTAAATACAAAGTGCCATTGTGGACGAAATAAAGGCATTTTTGAATTATTATTAAATAATCATAAATTATATTGTTATTGTTACTTTATTTCACTATGTATAGACTATTGTGACTGAACAACAACTGCATGATTTGATACATTTGTTTGTTTTGGGTTTTTTGTGGTCATGTTTTCCAGATTCTTGAGATCTCAGATGACTACACGCCTGTCGTATCAGAATTTAAGGTGAGTGAAATTTTAGGAATAAGACAAGGTCGTTGATTTTTCCCCGCAACTTGACTGCTACAGCTAATTGTTTGTTGTTTTGTTTGTTTTTTGTTGGGTTTGGGGGGTTTTTTTGGCGGGGAGCAATTTTTTATCTTTCTAGTCTTGGTTTTATTGGGCGGTGAGTCTTAAAATTCATAGGAATTTGTAATTAAAAAAATATTCCTAGATTTTCAATGCAAATTTCTCAGGTTTTGATATTCCTGGGTTGTGGGCCTGTCAATTGTCAATATGTCTCTGATAAGCCCTCACATTTACCTGGTGTAAGCCCTGTATGTTCAGGCATTAGCATCAACTGATTTAACTTTTTGTCATTCGTTCAAAGGTCCTTTGTTTGCCTGTACCCTTTGTTCTAAATTAAATGGATACGATAGAAGAGATGAGAGACTTGTTGCGTCTTCATTAAAAGGGAAAGCTTTAGTATTAAAATCACATTGATTTTATAGTTCTATTTTTTTCATTTGTTCCAGACCGGTAAAGTGTCGACTTTTGAAGACGGCGTCGTTACATTGGAATTGTTTGGACAATCAGGTGGGATTGGTGCATATATAGAGATAATGATATAGTTATATAATATAAGATATATACTGGAGAAATGTTGTGACATCATTCTCACACAAACCAATGTTGCCCTGAGTGCAAAAGTTAATTAATCTTTGGATTTAGATATATATATTTTATAGTAACATTGAGGACAAAGTGTATTTTTTCCCATAAAATGCACCTCGATGCTTTATTTGTAGCTGCATTCCTCACTCTAACTCTAGCTAAATTTATAGATATAATATCCTGTTTGGCTTGATGGGTCAATGGGTATTATACTTTATCTTGGTTTTTTTCTAATCTGTGTATTTGACCTTTTGTGGTATTTTAAAGATTTTCTTGTCAAGCAGCATTTTAAATATTTTCTTGACAAGCAAACTAATAATTCTGTTGATGAAGTTGGTGGACATTGTGATATTAAACTGATTTAAAGAAGAATGCACATGGCTTAGATGTTTTAATCTTTTTATTTTTTCAATTGACATGGTAAGATACATTCATTAAAAACTCCTTTTGGGATATATAAACTATTTGTTTACCCACTATTTCTACTTCATTCAAACAGCTCCACAAAAGAAATCGGGAAAGTTTGAATTAATCTATGACGATGAAGTGGAGGAAGAAGAGACAGCACAACAGTCACAGGATGACGACCAGGTGAAAATTAATTTGATTCATTCATTCTTGGAAAAATTGTCCCGATTATTGCATGGACACAACTGAACATGCCTGCTACCTCTGAGTAAATCTGTGTCCTGCTTTTTTATATTACAGTTACAGGGTTTGTATTTCTCTGGAAATATTTTTCTACTGTCATTATTCAGTTTATTATTACATTAGTGTACATTCTGCATTCATTTAATTATTGATTTGCCTCCTATCAAAGCAATTTCTCATTGAAATTTCATTCCATCTCAATATGTTTTTATTCCGTCCTCCAGGTTTGCGTTGAATTGATCTCCATGATGGACACAAGATTGGTGCAGAGGGAGGTGCAAGACTAACAAAATGTGACATCATGTGGACGTTCATCTAGATAATTTGTTTTCTTTATATTGTTACGCCTACGTTTTCATGTTATTTTACAAATGACATGATGCGTCTTGTTTTGATATAAAATTAACACTGAAGATTTACACAAGCTTCTTTATTTAATTCTTTAAACTCTTAAATTTGAAAGGTTAATGCAATCATTTATCCCCTGAGTAAAGGCTGTGACTGAGATTCAATATCCTTAAAAATTTTGATCCATAGGTTTTTTAGCTCTGCATCAGACCATGTATAGTGACCCCCTTGTATTTACTTGGATAAATTGTATCTGGGTCTTCTGACTTGCACTTATCCAGTTTTATCATGGTACTAGTACTAAAGGGAACAGATAACGATTTCCATATGCGCTGCATTCTTTAAAATGCAAATTTGAGGTGCATGGCATGTACTTAGGTTTTGTCCGAAACTAAAAGCTGCACCATTTTAAAAAATTAAAATCTTTCTGATGATAGTTGAGTGTAAAAGGGGAGACAAATATGTTGGCACTGTTCGACTTGACATAGAACCTCTTGCTGGTAAGGTTATCTATCTAACTTTACTGCCTCGACTGTCTTCTTTATCTCTGTAGTAAATGCCTGCCACAATTTGAATTTGAATTTTTAAATCCATTACCATTGCTATGCTATTTTAGAGAGGTTTAGAGTCCTTTTCTATTGACATTGATTCAATACTACTATCATCAGCTTGTGCCATGCTTGAATGTGTCGGCGATCATGACTCTCCACTCCTCCTCTCTCCTGTTGCTCTGATGGTATCGACGTTTCTTTCTGTGCCCAGCCACGTTGATATGTCATCCATCATCTTGGTTTCCCTGGACCTCTCTTTCCATCCATTTTTCCTGTTGTTGTCAGATTTTCCATGCTCTCCCTTCATGCCCTGTGAATTTTGCTTGCTTCTTTCTGATCTTACTAATTAAGGACTGTGAATACTCTGCCTCCTTTAACACCTCTTCATTACTCTTTCTTTCTGTCCATGAGATCCTTAACATTCTTCTCAGG
>JARDUL010292258.1:0-13892 GCA_030265205.1 Dirona pellucida | reverse complement strand
ATGATGATGATGATGATGATGATGATGATGATGATGATGATGATGATGATGATGATGATGATGATGATAATAAATTATTATTTATCTTTGTGATCTTTGTGATCAAATTTTAAAAGATAGTTCAGTCTTATACAGCAAAATTATAATTCAATCATATACAGACTTATCTTTTGAACAATATGCAATTTTGTGGTGTTTTAAAAACATACTACAGCATTTATAATGTGGATATTATTATTAATAAATGTGCATATTATTATTATTTACGGGAAAAATACTTATTGGTTATCCTATCATGGAAATAATATTCTGGATCTGTCCAGTCTAGTTAGACATTAGCCCAGTCCCTTATCTTTCTGTGAGTCACAAGTGACCACAAGTGAGTTGATGTATTATGCAACTTCTTGACAATCTTTCCCTATTTATTTATTTATTTATGTATTACAAATTTTTCCTCGTCATATCAAACAGATCCAACAGTGGGTACTGGGCAGATATTGATTCGCAAAATCCAAAGTATTCTCACCCAAAAATGACGTTTTCTGCACACGAGCTCCTACCATCTCGACCGTCTCCTCTGATGCCTTACACTTCTCCAGAGGATGATGAAGAAGATGACACAAGAGCAAGTGATTCATTGTCTTTCATGACAAGCAGTTCACATCGGCAGAGCAGTGGCCACGGTTCAAACAACGGCCAAGATATTGAACTAGACTTTCACCCTCTGGCCTCTGACCCTATCCCTTTCCATCGGAATGGGAGTAAACAGTTTTCAGAGGATGATGTGGCTGCAAGACTGGCACAAGAACTGTTATCAGATGACGATGATGGAAAAGAGTTAGTTACGGCTCAGATGAATGGTGTAATTGATGAGGTCAAAATGCCACAAGTTTCAAGAGATCAAAGGCTTAGAAATCAGAAAGTTTCTAACTCCAATACCAAGAATGATGAAATGGAAAAGAAAAATCTTGGTCCTAAACAGCTGTCTTCAAACAATCTCCAACACGATAGAGAAAGGGCAGCAAGTAAACATCTGACTGCTAGTGAAAATACTGAAGCATCCAGAAAATTCCCAAAAGAGGAGAGTAACACTGCAACGTTTAATCTTGACCCGCCTGTGCAACAGGAGATGAAGAAAGAAGAAAATGAACCAAAGCCCCGAATTCTGAATAAAAATGGAGATCAAGGGAAGCTATCAGTGAACGTTGGCCCATCCAATGGTAATGAAGCCAATATACGACTGGAGAACCAACAGTTTCTTCTTTCCCTGACGCACAGTCCGAGAAGTAAAAAATCCTCTGAGTCCAACTCACTCCTTAGAGACTCCTGTGAAGAACCATCTCAAAGGTCACCATCTCAAACCCCAGCTCCTGGAATCAAACATGCAGAAACCAATAAATTTGACAAACTTTTATCTAAAGATAAAATATTACTTTCTCATAATTCCCAACCAAAAGTTGTGAGGAGAAGTTCTCCTTCATGGGTTCCTTCTCACACCCCAAATGGATCTCAACATCGTGATCGTGAGACCAAACGGTTTTCTCCATCAATCAATGGTACAAATGATTCATTCAAGACTGATCATGACGTCTCGGTAACCTCAGCAACATCCAGAAATAGCACAAATCCAACACCTTCTCTTACAGTCCCTTATAAATTATCAGACAGAAAATCTACAAACAATGAAAGCCCTGGAGTTGATGTCACAGATGCGCCTGATTCTACAAGTCTCATGACTCGTTCGCTTGATTTGTCAGAAATTTTAACTTCTGAAGGTGGCCAAGAAAAGATCCAAGATCGAAGAAAGAAACTAAAGAATGGAGGTGCAGATAGTCTTCCAAAAGCAAGCGACGATCCTGTCAATGCAAGGAAGAAAATGCATTTGAAATCTTCAATCAAAAATTTATTTTCTAAGAAAAGGTAAGGCGTTTCTGAAATCACTTTTAAAGTTTACGTTCAACACTGATAAATTTTATCATTGAATACCAAAAGAGTGTCTTTTAATGTTCATGGTACATAAAAGTTTGAACATAAAATGAGAAAGAATAAAAAAACAACTCTTTTAAACTCTCAAAGGTTAGTAATAGACTCCTGATTGCAGTAGAGCACACAATCTTACTCTATGAGGATTATTCTGTTATTGAGCATGCTCTGACCTCCTTGTGGAAGTTGAATAAGTCTTGTCTATTCTTAGGTAGGCATTATGATCCAAATTAATTTGATAGAAGTGAGAATTATCAAATCTTATATTTTATCACAATAAATTTGCTTCAGAAGGTAACTTTGTCTCATTGCCCACAATAATGCATTATTTTTCAAAATCTAGTCCTATGAAATGAAGAAACAAATTATGTTACTTTAAATTTGCATTTTGCATCATGAGCATTTTTGAGTCTAGTGATTCATTTAATTAATAAAGCATCTTGTTATGGTGTGAGATTATTTGTCATTTCAATATTTTTAACAATTTCCTTCGATATTCAGAATCTTAGAATCAACACAGTAAGCTTTTTTCTAACATTTTACAAGCTAGACATTTTGGTTCCTTGCTAAATACTTTAAAAAATATATATTATGTTCCCCCCATATTTTAGAACAACAGGGTTATGTCAATTATATAATGTATGTGGACATTTTTATTAGAATTCCTTCCTTATGATTTTGCCTTTATTTCGTTTATAATCATCAATTTATTGCAATTTTTTTTCCCCCAAAGAGTAAGCATGAGTAAGTAAACTTCACCAATACAGAATATATCATTCATTACTGACTTAAACTATATTTTACTTTGTGTGACTCATATTCAAATCACTTTATGCATGAATTCAATACCTATATTCTTTTTAAAAACAAAGGAAAAAGAAACGAGTTAATCAACTGTTTAATTTTTTCTTAAACATTCTGCCAAACTTTTTAACAAAAATTTTTTTTTTATTAACACAAAATCCTATTTGATGACCTCAGCAAAGAATGACTCTGCATTGCGGCGCTGCTTTGCAGCTGACGTTTTGGTTATTTTAACTTTTTTTTAAAAGTATACCCAAAAAGACAAGTGCCCTTGTGGACAAAATAAAGACAATTTATCTTATCTTTACTAAAAACACATCTTAAAGGATGAATAAGTGTTTAAATGGTGTCTTATTGTCTGCAGTGGGCAAAGAGAATTGATGATGATGAAGTATTTAGGTATTACCTACTTTGACCATACTGATATGAATACTGTGGCTGAGCTGACATGAACAAAAAAGCTTTTTTAATTAGCTTTCAATCGTTTAGCATGAATTTGACATCCACATATCACCATGCTATGAGCATGCATTTCAAGATGAGTTTGATTCTGATCACTTCAACAAACAGTTGTTACCCTTTAGAATTTATAATCCTATTGTGTGAATTATACAAACATTTCTCCTTTTATTATTCTTCCCTCACTATTTTTATTTTCTCCTTCTCCCCCACCTCACCCCTTCACTCCTGCTGTGATATATATTCGTTGTTATACAATTTAGTAGGTGACTCAATTATTTTGTGTTTATATCATTCTGTAGACTTTTATGTTGGCATCCTATCAGTTGTAGGGAAGAGGTTTAAAGATGCATTTGAATTATATAATTTAATTTTATACCATCTACTACATGTTTCATAAAAACTCACTAAACTTAATGACTTTTCCTGCATTTGTTGAGATCACACAGAGTTTGATTTATAGATAACAAATTAATTCTAAGACAAGTAATGACAGAAAAATGTGATTTGGGGTTTTAGGGTTGTTTTTTGGGTGTGAGTTTACTTTCATGTCAGTCTCTATAAATCCACAACTGTTTTATAAAACAGGCTCGGCATTTAATGAACCAACTACCCATTGATGGAATAATATATCACATATCTTTCCATCGGGTAACCAGCTTTTAACTTCATTTTTCATATAACTTTTTCTTTACTTATTGAATTAATCCCTGCTACTCAGTTTGAGCTAATAATGCTTAAATTTGATCAAACTTATAAACCAAGAGCGGCTTTTTACTATTAATCAATTTTGTAGCAAAATAACTAGCAGTAATGCTAATGCTAGTCTTGACTAAAAAATTTTTTTTTTTTCCTCACTTACTACATTTCTGCTCACCCGTTCAAACTGTTCAATGAAAAAGGCCCACTTAAGATAGAATATACTTACTGAGTATTGCTTTACAAAACGAGAAGTGGATAAACGTGTCATCATAATTTATTTTAAAAACATTACTGTAAAAGATACTGAAAGGAGAGAATTTGACATACAACATACAGATTGAAAGTGGAAGAATATGAGAACTGCATGCAAATCTGCATCATTCCTTCAAAATACAAAAGTGTTGACATGAGAAAGAATGACATTAAACAAAAGGTGTCATCTTTGATATTAGAACAATTTTATTTATTTTGATGGTAGCTATATAATGATTGTATTTGTAATTTCATTGTACCACTTACTTATGTTGAAACTAGCTCCATGTCCAGGACTGAATTGTACCGGAGGCACTGGCATATGATAATTGTTCATATTTTCACCTCAATTTCCATTTCAATGGACAACCAGCTTTAGACAGCTATAGCTCATTTGATTCAACAGTGTAGTTTGACCACTTTATTGATAATGTTAACAGTCAGTTAGTTTGTGGTGAGAGGGTTCTTTAGATAGAAATCATAACATTGTCTTTTATTGTAGTGACGGTAAAGCATACCTCCTTCTTTCATGCGATGACTCTGGTCTTTCTATGATTAGCTGCAGTCCTGTAGATCTTAATTATCTATTATTTGATTAGACCTTTTGACTAAAAAAACACTGAAATAGAATCTGCTGCTGACTTAATTCATTTTCTCTTTACTCCACGTTTTGTCTAGAATGTTTCAGATTAACATAACAGACATTCATAGAGATGTATTGTTGTGGTAGACAAAACATTTTGCAAGAGTACTAGGTTCACTCAGACAAGTTTTTCCAGACTAACTTTTTTGTGTGTACATTAATTGAATAATCATAAATACTATTGATTTTGATGTGTGTCATTTATTAATTGAATCTTGTTCCTCTCCCAGACTAAATGAATCTGATGTATGAAGAGCCATTTCCAAGTTGTGTAGGTAATTTATGCAAAATTATGCAAAATATGTTTTGTGTCAATTGAGACTGTTAAGGGGAAGCAACACTTTACAAAAATGTCTTCAAAATCATGAAGTTTCAGTTTGGTTTCTTGCAACACCAAGACCGTATCATCAACACCAGTGATATTTTTATCTGTAAACAAACATATCTCATTGCAAAATGAGTTATCAGGCAGAAGAGCAGGAAAGGTTATTACAACCAGATTTAGGATAGGGCGCAACACTCCTGACTTTGATACCTCTTGAAACTCTGGTCATCTAGAGCGATATGACTTGACATAAAATCATTGCAGAATGTCCCTCTCTGTAGGAAACGAGGTACAATGGAGTGCACTTGATATAAACTCCAAATGACTAGACATGAGTGTTTATCTTAAACAAGTTTAATAAATCTTAACCATTTCAGGGCGGAATCTGTGGCACTTCTCAGACAGCACTTATTTTAATAAAAAATGATTGAGAAACCTAGTGTTGCAAACCCTTTCGCATCATGTTGCAAAGCAAGTGTGGCTGGTGCAGCATGAGGAGGGGCAATGTGTTAAATGTGTTAAAAGTCAAGTGTCAAAGGGAGAGAGAGAGAAAGAAGCTATTGGCTGAATCACTGAGTAAACTTGTCATTGCATGGTTAGGTTATCTGATGATACAGACGGAAAAACATTGAGACTGCGATATATTATTCAAGATTTGGGTCAATCATGATATGCTTTACTCAAACTTTTGTATTGACTGAATGTGAGTGAGACGTGTTTTGTGCTAAAACCTTGATTTTGACAATACGTCCCTTTATGCCTTGCATTGTGCATTGTGTTTGAAAAGCATGAAAATTGATACCGTTTGCAATGTATTGAAATACGTGAGAAACACAGCATGCTTAACTACTTAACTAACACACAAAAACATGTCACCTTTTCAAAGTGTTGTGAATTATGATGTACTTCATTATTCTCTTTAGAATTAAATGAAGGTGCGGTGCAGAGTAGATTAGATGTTACACTTCCATACAAAAATTGTGGGTATGAGCCCTGTTTTCATAATATTATCATTGGAAAGATACTTTACTTTGATCACCACACTCAACCCAGATGTAGAAATGGGCTCAAGCGGTCATGTAAAAAAGTAATATAGGGGAGGGTGAGAAATCTTCACTCTTTGTCGGCCTCATGATATCAAGACTGGGTTATGCTCTTGGTCTATGGTTCCAAAAGCTTGGAAGGACTTTCTTTAGATGTAGATATTAGTTTAGATTCAGAATTGGGAAACCTGTTTCTGAATTCATACAAGAATTTGGCATGTTGTTGTTAGGGTATCGTAAAGCTGTAAGTGATGAATTCCATCTTTCAGGTGGTTATATTAGTTGGCTTTTGTTTACAGAGGAGAAGAAATTGATGGTTGTCGCTTGATTAGGGTGCATTTTCACTTAACCATAGATGACGAATATGTATATATGAGAAAGGCAGAATGGGCAATATTGAATGAATCGTTTAAAGAAAAAAAAAAATCAAAAAAATCAGGCTGCATGAAATCCTAGAATTTGAGTGTGCTTTAATAACAGTAAACCTAGATACCCTAATCTTTGCATCTTTGCATATGAATGTAATTGACCTTTAGTTCATGAATAATTTTTGTTTTATACCATTTTCAGAGGCAAAGTGATTTTGGCTGATGTAGAAAAAGAGGTGATTCTTGAGATGGCTTCATCTGTCATGACCGCCTCATCAAGTGCCTTGTCCACAGGAAGCAGCAACCACTCTTTTCCAGTTGCAACTTCATATCACACAGGCAGTGAAATCAGCAAAAGTCCTGTTGTATTCTCAGATAAAACATTGCCTGTAACCCAATCACCAACATTTAAAGTAATGCAAGACCAAGTGCACGAGAAGCAAACTTTCCCTCTTGCTTTTGAAATGAAATGGAAAAAAGACCAGGGAAGCAGTACGTCAAGCCCTGTTAAATTCTTGAGGCATCTTAACGGTGTTCAAAACTCTGAGGATCTAACAAAGCCTTTGCAGATGCTTTCCCTGCTACCCGATCCGCCGTCACAATCTCCTTGTGCGTACCAGGAAAAACTGTTAATGGAAAGGACAGATATTCAAAATAATCATCAGCTTGAACAGAAATCACTCATTCATCCCAAATTCCTCCTCTTGCCCAAACCCTTGAAAGAGGATGACAGTGAAAATAATTCAAACTTAAATCTTACTAACAATTCTCCCCCCACTGATGTTAAAAAGCCTTCAAACAGGATGTGTATGAACCCAATGCCTCAGCTTGTAGCATTAAACCAAAGATGTAATGTTCCAGATGATGCATGTGATGGGTCGGGGGGAGACAATGTGAACAAGAAACCTAGCAGACATGACGAAGCAGCAAAAAAATACTCAAAGACAAAAAGAAAAGGTTATGCCCACATGAAAAAACATTTTTTGAGCTACGAGTCTCAAGAATCTGAGATAAAAGAGAAAGAGGATGTGAACAAAAAGATTCAAGACAAAACGAGAATAAAACCAATGAAAAGCAAAGAGGAATGCCCAAAATGTCAGAACAAAGCCTTGGATAGTTCAAAAGAGCAGACACCTGGAAAATCTTTTCATATACAAGCCTATAAGGCTTATAAAAACAAAACCAAAGAAAATACAACTGGGGGTAAACAGGAGCGTGAAAATGCACACCAAGGAGAGCAAGGGCCTCAAGGTCCAAATAAAGTCACCTCAAGTGATATTTTACATCCAAGTTGCATGGATTACCTAAGGCCTTGTGAACAGGCTATCATGTTCTATGAGACTTCAAATAACCCAAAGATGACTGCCTCCTATCCACTGGTCTCACAAGAGAGAAGGATGAAAAAGAAAAGTAATCCAATCAGAGAATGGAATGAGGGGCCTGTCACCAATGGTTCACCACAAAACACACCCCCAGGCCTTTTCAACCCAACTCACACAACATTAAATATGAAGGGCAGCCAGTCTCAAATTAAAAGTTATGACGATTACATTTTATCATTATCTTCTGGTGTATCTCAAAATTCTGACTACTGTCATATGAAAAACATCTCCCTGACTGCCTCGTATCCTACTTGTACAAATGATTTGAGTCACCCCACTAGCAGACCATTATCGTTTGATGCAGCCAATATGTCAAAAGCTTATCCTTATTATTTCAACGTCCCAGCTTCTAAACCTAGCACAACTACTACTAATTCGCCTTCTTTCAGTAACCAAAATAAAAAGTGTGGAAATGAAGTTATGTTCTCATGTGCAAACATTTTGAAAATGTCCAAAGAGGAATTGTTTGAATATGAAAAAAGAAGCAAGGAGTTGAAGGCAAAGGCCCAATTCATTAAGGATGAAAAGTCAAAAACAAATACTGCAGTAGATACATATGGTAATATAGATTGTTCATTATTCACTAATACCAGTTCCATTAATTCTGAGACTCATCAAGTAGCTTCTGAACATGTAAAACAAATGCCCAGTAATGGAGTTGAGGTGGCTGATGATGATAAGGAGGAAGAGCTACCGGAGCTTTGCTTAAAGGAGGACAAGGGTTACTTTGACAATAAGTACCGTTTGTGTTATGTCGATGGCAACAAGTTTGAAACAGACTTAAATCATTGTGCTGCTTGTTCAGCCCAAGAAAAAGGATCCGCACTCAATGACAAATCAGTTCATAATCATTGTAACAATTTGAATCCAGAATATAAACCCATATTTGATACCAATGTGATGACAAAGGTAAACAGATGTGACAAATCCGTAATTGATAAAAGATCAAAGATCGACAAATCATTATTATTAGGTGAACCATCAACGAATTCAAGTATTGAATTAACACCATCAATTTCTAATTCTAAAGACATCTCAACTGTTCAAAGTAAAGATCCATTTCTCAAACTGACAAAAGAAAAATGCTTGCTTTCAAATGATCCAGTGACATTTTCTACGAGACGTTGTGCTACACAAAAATTTGATCTATCAAGTTCTCCTGTCACGAGAAATGATGCCTCTTGGTTATTTAGTCATCCTAAACTAAGTGGTGACTGCAGAGAAACCCCTTGTCTCTCAACTGATAATCCAAACAGACCCAGCAAGTGTTCATTGCATTCTAATATTCCTTGCCAGCCAGGCTCATTTAAAAACAAACATAACTCAAAGAACGTAACATCAGAAACATTTTCTCCATCAATGTCACAACCAATTTTTTCTGTGTTACCTTTTGAACAGTATTCTGTTGATTGCCCACTCCCAGCCAAAAATGGAGGCAGATTGTGTGAAAAGTCGTATGAACTTCAAAACTCAAGTGCAGCTGATCCGGTTTCCACAAAATCTCAAGACGTCGCGCGTAGAGCATTAAGACAGAGGGTGAAATCCACAGAATATTCGAGGCATTCATCATCTAGTATTCTCAGTGGCAATGAAATTCACATTTTAAAGCTTAATGATGTTAACGATACTCATTGTGTCCCTTCGCCAGAGTCCAAATGTCGTATGAAAACCGACTCTATTAAGGACAGTTTATCCTCAAACACAAACGGTGATACCTTACAGGTTAGATATATACCCAAATCCGGTGGCCTTTCTAAGCAAAATAAAGTGCAGACAACAGTGCATGCTCAAATCAAAAAGGATTCAAACTATGTGAATGGTAAACCAGCTTTACCCACATCTTCACCCTTTGAAGGATCTTCGACAAATCCACCAAACGGTATCAACCACAGCATTATGAACTCTCTCCCGCCCAGTTCACAATATTCTAATAATGGTTACCAGATTGGTCAATCAAATTGTGATCAGAATGGCCTCTCCGCGTCTGCCTTTTCTGGCCCAGATCTGCTGCAAGTCTCTGTAATACAACCTGGAGCCTCTCCCAAAGCTGAACCTTCTAGATCACCTCCCACTAAGAAACAGTCGTTTTTTTCAAGATTTGCTCATTCACCGTTATCTATATTTTACAAAGATGCCAAAAATAGTGGATCAAAATAGTGTTATGTTTTTAATTTATGCACAGTTTTAGAAATTCAAATGAGAGAGGGAGGGAAAGCAGGAGGGAGAGAGGGAGCCAGAGGGGGAAGAGGGAGACTGGGGGGGGGGGGGGGGAAGATGGAGGAAAGTGGAAGATGAAGGGACGGAGAAAGGTGAGAGAGTGAGTGAGAGAAAGTATTAGAACTGATATTTTTATTTCTGCCTACCAACGATTTTAAGAACAAATATCTTTTCTCAGCTTTGGTGTATGAATATTTAATCTGCTTGCCTGTATAAAACATCATACGCTATATATTTTACTTTGAAACTCATGGTAACTGAATTTCAATTAAATGCAAAATTTTTAAAGGAGAATATAATTTTAATGAATTTAACCGATTCCTTTGTGCTCCACCACATAGATGCTCATTATAGAATATTAATAAACCATATTGTCCGTCCATTATAATCACGTGCCAAAAAATAATTGTATGGGATCATCAATGTAGTTAGTCTACTTTCTTTTCCCTTTGTTGAATATTTCATATTTGATGGATTTAATCTATATGCTTTGAATTGGCCTCTTGTTGTAGAATTGGATTACTATTAATGCCTTTCCATTCTTTAAGTGATGTTTCAGATTAAACATTTATATTACTCGACACATGACAAATAAATGTGTATATGTAAATTATGCTGTATGAGGAGTGGAGACGGGAATAATTTCTGGCTTGTTTTAAAGCTGTGTTAACGAAAGTAACTATACATATTATTACCCTAGTATAAAACGAAGATCCTTATGGGTTGTAAAGCTCCACAGGAAAACTTTTAAAAAGAAATGAAATGATTGGTTCAAGAATATTAACATAAAGGAGATAGACTGTATATATGTATATCTATATAAAACGTATTTACATGACAGATAAATGGGCACAACGAAGGGTAGAGATTTACAGGTTTGGGGGAACAATGAACTAGTACTGATACTATAATGTATTTTTTTGTTGTCAAGCATTATAATATATAAAGAATGAAAAGATAAATCCTCTTGTCTTCATATATATTATAAACAAATGCATTACGCTAATTTATGTTATGTATTTTATTATATCAGCATTCTTTCTTTGTAAAAAAACCCACAATTTGTGTTGTCGGCTTACCATCTTCCATATTTATATACACATAATATATATATATGTATTTTGTCTAATTTGATGTAGTTCACTGATAAACAGTCAATTCATATTGTTTGGGATGCCTCATCTTTTCATCTTAATTGCCATTACTAACCGATGTGAGTGGATGTAATGAGAAATTGAATTAAGTGTGGATGTTCGTATTGCAGTAGTTAACAAACTCGTTTTGAGATAAGGAGGTCAGGTTTGAGTCTTGGATTGAACGATTCTTTGGACCTTTCATACAAAGAGTCTGCTTCACCGATCCTACTATCGCAGATGGGCTTGACTCGACACCTTTTACATAATCCTACAGTGTCTAAAAGGATTGGAACTAAAAATTAGATGTTTTGAGTGTATGTTTGTTTGCCCACCCATGGCATGAGGGCAATGAAGTATATCGTTGTTTGTACTAATATTTTCCCCTTTATGTTCAAATTTTTATAAATGATGCTAAAGATGTAAATAAAGTTTTTCAAAAAGTTGTATATACTTCAATTATAAATGGATAGATAAATGACTGATCGAATGACATAAGCTGAAGATGCATGTTTTAAATCTCAATACTGGTAACCATATTTTATAGTCTACACAATTTTTAGCATTTGCATGAATTTGGTTAAATAAAATTTTTACCATTTATTATTCTTGAATTGATTTTCTTATATTATTTATACGATACATAGATAAAAAAAAGAACGAATCTATTTGTGGTGTGATATATTTGTATGTCTTAGTAGGCTCGTGATGGTCAGGTGGTGTGGTGCCCCTATAATGGTCCAACGGACTAAGGGACAGAGATAGAGATAGATAGAGAGACAGTTGGCTACTAATTGATTTGGTTTGTACAACAACCTTATGATTCGATCACAGTAGGTATATATTTTTTTTTTCATTGTCTTTGTAAGTTTTGTATTACCGGTATGGGTAAATTTAAAGAAAATTCATTACGTTCTTTTAGAAAAACAAAATGCAGCCAGTCTCTGATCATTAATTGTGCAATGTGCATTGAATCTGCCAGAGGCTGAAGAGGGAAAAAGCAAAAAAACACTATTTGTGTCTGGGCTTCTTTTTAATGTGAGGTTGATCCACAAACCATGCATTTCAACTATACTTATCTCTACCTTTAACCCTTTCACTGCTGACCAACAAATTGAATGTGTTATCCAGTATGCTCTCTAGACAATCTAGGAGTGAAGTAGCATAATTTATTTACTGTTGTCACAATCTTTGCCACTAAGTTATTTCGACAATAGTTCTTGATTTATGTCAAATTAATACCAATGAAATAAATATTATACATATTTTGACTTATTTGTAGTTGGCAGTGAAGGGGTTAACACATCCAAATACAGTGCAGCCGGGTTAACGTCAACACCTCTGGTCCGTAATAATTTGTTGACTTAGCAAGGTTGGCATTATACATTTTCAGGGGACACAATGTCTGGGGTACCAAAAACACCTACGGATTTGGATTGCACTCACAAGCTCGCGCAAACACTGACAAGGTATCCGGCCTTTGCATGCAGTATATAAATCAGTGACTGGAAATAGAATCAACCTCTCTCTCTCTCTGTCTCTCTCTCTGTCTATCTGTCTCTCCGTCTCTCCGTCTATCTGTCTCTCTCTTTGTCTCTCTCTGTCTCTCTCTCTCGCTCTCTCTCTGTCTCTCTCTCGCTGTCTCTCTCTCGCTCTCTCTCTCTCTCTCTCTCAGAGGGAAACTGTTGACATCATCCGAAACAGTGTTGCTATAATAACGAAGGGGAGAAAACAGGCACCACGGACATAAGTTTACTACAAGCAAGTTGACTTCTTCCGGCCAGCACTGTGTAGGCTTAGACGCAGTACCCATTTCTCCCAATCACTATGCAAGGCTGAACACATTGGCAGAAACTCAGTGAATCAGGATTTTTTAATGACGACAATGAGGCTACCTTTCCACTCTGTCTAAATCTTTGAATTTATATTGGGCAACAACGATTCTGGACTATAATATTATATTACAACCCTTGTCTTGGCTAATATTTTTTTTAAACCTCACTGTTGAATTAGTTACTCATACATTCACCCTGTTATAAATCAGGCACCGATAAGTTTCGACCAATCATTCGCTATAGATATAATGATGTCAAGACAATCAAGACAACTTAAAAAAAAAGAAAAAGAAAGAATGATTAAAAGTAAATGCTTGTGTTAGGCGGTAAAGTTGTCCTGGTTTGATTTATAGCTGAAAGGAAAAGACAGATGACCCAAATCTTTGCTTCTGGAACTGGAACCTAAACAAAATGTAGAATTCCTAACCCTTGTCATTGTTTTATGGCCCGATTCTTTGGGGGGAAAATCCCTGGGGGTGAAGTCCTCATTAAACCGGACGAGAGTAATGACACTTTAAACATAAGGGAGGTATATCGGGATACCAGTCAAGAAGAAATTTAATCCCACGGGTCCACACACACAAACACACACACACACACACTCTCTCTCTCACACACATACCCACACACACACACACACACACACACACACACACACACACACTCTCTCTCTCTCACACACACACACACCCACCCCCACCACCCCCACCAACACACACAAACACACACAGACACACTCACACACA
>JARDUL010292257.1:0-22995 GCA_030265205.1 Dirona pellucida | reverse complement strand
TAAATGCTTGAATCTGATTGGTCATTGGTCACAAACACTGCGACATTGAACATAATATTATTATGAATTTGAGCTGAGGCAACGAAAATCGGTGAGATAGTGTGAGAAATAATGCCACACTGAACTGAAGAAATGAAAATGATTCATTAGAATACGATTAGAAATTACAATTACATGATGCTGATGATAGAGCACGTGGCTATTACTATTGTCAGTGAAAATTAGCAATGGAGAGTTCTAATCATGCCCAGTTCTAATTGGATAACAGTAACTTCGATTTCGCCCGGTTCCAATCGACGATTACTTATGTTATTGTCAATTGTGACCGAATCCTCGATATCGCTCGGTGTCAATTGACGCTTTCCAGTGTTATTGTTAATTGGCACCGCAGGACTCAGTGCCAATTGACACTACGTATATTTAAAGCAAACCCTTGAGAGTGGTGTTTGACATGACATTGTTTTGATAGATATAGGCAAACTCAGTATCACTGGTGTTGCCTCTTATTTCTTAAATGTCAATGTTTCACCGCCTGCATATGTTTCTATAAAAGAATAGTAGGTCACTGGCTTCTCATCTTTGTGTTGCATAAAAAATATCTCAAGTTATAATCATATATTGATTTGATTGCATATATTTGAATTGATTTCCTTATATATTTAAATGTTTTGTTTTATTTGTAGGTCGTTCGTGGTCATTACAAAGGACAGCAGGTTGGAAAAGTTGTTCAGGTGTACAGGAAAAAATATGTTGTCTACATTGAGCGTATTCAGCGTGAGAAGGCCAATGGAGCCACAGTTCACGTGGGCATTCATCCATCAAAAGTAAGCCATCAATTATTGACCTTAATTATTGACCACAGAGACTAGTGTTCTCATGAAGCTGTATGTTTATTTGACCTGATCCACCTGCAATCAATGTTTTCTTCAGTCTAATCGAAAATAGGTTCTATTTTGAAATTTTAATTGACAGTTTGGTGAAGAAAATGACAAAGAAATGATTATTTATCAATAAAATGCATGAACTCACATTGATGACAGTGGCTCCGGTCACTTGGCATGGTCACAAAGGATGGGCTTTTTAACCCATTACTTGACAGAGCTGACTAGGTCAACACCCTCCTATTTGTCAAGCAAAGGGACGTAACAGTTCTTTTTTACACATTATAATAAATAAATGGCATTTATATAGCACTTATCCACGATCATCACCATGCTCTAAGCGCTTTACAGTAGCACATTTACCCCAGGTAAGCAACGTAATACGCCACATACTGCTTTTTGGGCTCAAATACAATTTTTGGGCACGGACAAACGCTGCTTACAACCGATAGGACGAGATAAGCAAGGCAAAGTGTCTTACTTAAGGACACAGGCGCCGGTGAGCCAATACATTTCATTATGTATATATTTTTTGTCGCTGGCAGGTTTAGAAACCAGGTGGTCACCCCTCTGTTCACTGACACGAAAGACGTGGCCTGTCAACACCAACAGTTTGAGACATGTTCACTGCTGGGCCACCAACGCCCTTAAAAGGCACCAACAGATTCAGAAATAATTTCTCTTTAATTTGATGTGCAACATGTATGTGTTGTACATTGTTAAGTGGCATTAAAAGAATATTGGAGTGGTAAATATTATAAAATTAGCTGGGGGAAAATCATTGGTGTCTAGACTCATCATCTCAGTCATATTTTTCAACTTCATAACTCACTTAAATGACATTTCAGTTCATATTTTTTTAACTGATCTTATTCCTCTTTTTTGACTATTCTTGTAACATGTTGTCCCTTTCAATTTAGTTTGGAACTATGTTGACAATCATTTTTAATTTCTAGAAAACCATAAGTGGGGAGTACAGAGCAATCCCATAGCTACTTTAGGTGATTATTGGATGCATGACTTAACAAAAGTCCAAATGGTTATATTCTGCGCTAATGAATACCACTTTAGTAACACGCCTTTGTAAGAAGAAAAAAAATTAAGTGTGCTGATTATTTGTGATAGGGATGGCTCTTTCATATCATGAGAAAATTGTACCCCTTCATTATCAGCCCGACCACAATCGTAAGGGCTGGCTGTTTCTAGTAAAGGAGGAGTCAACTGAAGGTCCCGTTGTAGAGAAATACAATATAGGATTGGGTCTATTCAGTTGTTTCCTTCTCCATCCATCAAGACTCAGTCATTTCATCTCTAGCATCATTTTCCATGTCTGAATCAGTCATGGCTGCTCTCACTCACTTTACTCGAAGTTGATAAATCAACAGAATTGCTATACTACTAGAGACAAAGGAAGACTACTCTAGACACAAGTTGAAGGGAAATCCACGTAAGGAGACATCATTCACAAAGGGAAAAAACTGCTTTATTTATAGACAATGGCTCAGTCTGGATTCCAGCGAGAACATCAGATTCTACCAGACGGTATCGTGGCCAAAGATAACGAAATAGTTAATACATTATAATTTCTGTTCTGTTTGCAGGTTGTCATTGTGAAGCTTAAATTGGACAAAGACAGGAAAAAGATCCTGGAAAGGAAGGCTGCTGGACGGGCAAAGGCTGCAGCAGACAAAGGCAAATACACAGAAGAAACCATGGAGTCCTCCTAATCTACAAATACATAGTTTAAATAAATGTTAAAAAACACATTTGCTTTTATCAACTGTTACATTTGTTTGGTCCATATGCTATTTGTTATATGTGGTAGAGTGAAATGGATGAATGAAGGGTTCCATGGCAAAACACCCCAAAAACATTTCTTTTTTAATGATTATTCTCCATGAGAAATCACGTTACAGTTAATACCCGTCGCGCTATGAACTCGATCACCACAAGATGAAAACATTGGTTTTGTTACACAGGCTTATCGATATTGTGAAATACTTTTTTCCTCACCGTGAATGAGTACCCAGCTACAGAGAAAGATATTTGTATGTCAAGCCCAACAGGCTGCTCCCCAAGGAAGTTAAAGGATATTGAATGACAGCTTGTTGGAGGATACAGCTTATAAACCAATCTTTACTTTTTGGGCGTGCAGGGTGCACCACAAATTTAATATTTACAATTTGGATAAAGTGTATTTTGCTATGGAACTTTTCAAATGATTTAACTGTAACTGGTGGTGGGGAGTGTCGTCATGTAGCACTGGCAGTTATTCAGTATGGTACCGTGTCGTACCTTCAGCGTCAGATTTTGAGTCGCATTGCTTTTCCAATGCGAGCAAAATCCTTTCTACAACTGAGTCTAATAATAATGTCGCAGGAGAGCATCTTTCCCAAGGATGACACATTTAATAGTTGGCCAACTGTTTAAACAGTGATCAGAGCTGCTCTTGATAGTACCTAGCTATCAGAAATCTTTGACATTGAAATCTCAATACCATGGGTATCAAGTAACCGTAGTGGGATCAGTACAGAGGTCATATCAGATGCCACTTTTCCAAGAAATAAGAAAATCTGGCCCGGTCCTCTTACACTTAAATGCAGGTCAAAGATAAACTGTGGCAGTGGCAGTAGTTGTAAAAAAGTGGTGGTAGGCCACAATAAAACTAAAACCAAAAGCGAGAAAAGCTTTGAAGTCAATGCAATACCTCATGTATGTTTGAATCAATGGCTTATTTGTTTTGTTTGGAAACATCGGGGGAAGCCACTTTATTGTGTTGTTGCATAAAAAGGTCACAAAAATTGTGTTAGTCCAGTGGTACCTGTTTTGTGGAAAATTACCATTGAGTACCCACAGTGTACAATAGATCAACCCTTTGCAGTAGGTCCTATTATAAGATCAAAGATGGTGTTGCTAGCTATCATCAGTGTGTAGGGTAAACATAGGCTGGGCAAGACATTGTCCAGAACCCTGTCTGCATGGTTACTAAATGTCATACTGCCATGTCTGCCTTCTTTTTTTTTTGTGTTGCAAAAAATATATTAAATTGAAAAGCTACTGAATCTTAACTCTAATGGTGTGCTTGGATATTGGCCTTCATTCAAAGGTAAAAGGATGTCTAAGGAACATGTAAATGGTCGGTTCCTCGCATCTAAAAATTCCAATGTGCGACTTGTTTGGTCTGTCTCTTTGCAATTGATATGTACAAGGTACAGCAACTCAACAAAATGTGTCTTCAGTGTAGTTGTGGCTTTGCTGATTATCAAGTCCCCTATATACCACAATAGGGCCAGCCATATATCAAGCCCTGAAGGGTGCACGTGACAAATGGAAGTATATCCAAATACAGTTGATGCGCCCAAATACCTTTACGGGTAAACACTTTGCTGTTACTGTTACCCTAGTGGTTACTACTCAGATTTAGTTATATAGGACAACTGACTCTTCAGAAATAGTCAACTACATTCACTCAAGAAAGGGGCAAATTAAAATCAAAATTTAGTCAAAATATATAAAGCACCTTTATTATTCCAAAAAATTAATTTTCAGTTTTAAAACAGACAAGACTAATTTTAAGTTAATATTCAAATATCTACTAACAAAAGAAAACATTCATCATCTAAATTGTGGTGGAAATCTAACACACAGGTGATGATACATAACTTCCACAAGTTATCCACTACCTGGGGTCCCTGATGTGCTCGCTGTTATTGACAAAGGGTCAGATGACTACAATATTTAACTCAACATATAAAAAAAAGAATTGTCCATTTTAACTCACATGATATTAATATGATATTACTCACATGATATTAATATATTACAAATATAACCCTTATCCCCTAGGCATTCCTAAGACGAAGGAATAATAAAGATAATCCATCATGCATTAGCATGATGTCAACAGGAATCACCCATGTTGTCCAAATGAGCGATTCAAGGGTTAATAATCTTGCCCAAGGAAAAAAACGAAATGCCTGGAGTGGGACTCGACCCAGGTAGCGGTGCAATGCCTTATCCACTCGGCCATCCCGCCCCCCACACATATTTTAATAATATTATAATTGATAAATAAATAATTGATAAAATTGCCTTAGAGAACAGACAGAAATAACCCATGCATCAATCGCAATGTGGACAATAATAATAATACATATACATCCACAGCCAGTCACACTTTTTGCAGGTCCACCTTTATAATTTGGGCTGAATTGAGCTCAAAGGCTGAAGACATCAGAATTATGGTGAACAGTAATCCAAAATTAAAAATAATTCTGCCACTGCCAGGGAGCTTTATTGCACGAAGCACTTTTGTTTCATCAGTGACTGCTCAATCAGTTATTTTCACAAAACTATTTATTCATTTAAACTATTTTTTTTCGCCTCATCCTTGTAGTGAAGAACACATTTTGACGAACGCTATATTGATATGGTGAAAACAATAGGGCAAAAATAGAAACATTCAAAATGAGAATGATATTCCCCTTATTTTGTATCAGTTTATCAGCTTGATTATTCAGGACCTGGCAAGTCAGGGCAAATATTGGATCAAAATAAAAGTCATAATGATCATCTTTTAAAAATAGCATAGCATGTCAGTCATCAAAGAAATTGCTATTGTGATATCTACAAATTAATACGTATTTAAAAAGTGAGCACACACTGTATTATTATTATTATAAATATCAAATCAAAGGTTTATAGTCAGTACAGTACAAATAGATTCTACATGTACAAGACAAAATAAAAACATTTTTATAATTCAACTGTTTTGAACAGAAATACTTTCATTTCGTCAAGCTTACAAACCACTTAGATTTGCTCCAACAACGTGAATTTTGTTTGGGGTCGCACAAAGGCAGCCCTTATACGCTTCCCAGATCTGACAAAGCCTTCATTGCAAAATAGTTACAAGTCCATTGTGATCGAACCAAAACACTTGAGTACAAAGGTTGGAAAAAGCATAGATACATACTCAACTACAGTCCACATAGGATGGAAAAGACTTCAGAACCATGATTAAACAGTGTAGGGACCAGCTCTGTATCTGGCCGAGGACAGTGTAGAAGACATCGATGCGCAGACCCAAGTAAAACGTATCCGGGTTAAGTGCAAGTCTGTGCCCCACTAGTACACATGGCCTGATACAGAGCTAGAATATCTATAGATCAAGATTTTTAAGGCAAACAGGGGATCAGCCCACTGTGCCAATAAACCTTGTCTGGTACAAGTACAAGAAACAATACACTGTTCAATATTACTCATATCAGGACCACGCAACATGATTTCGTAGCCTCAGGTGTGGTACAAGTACAAGAAGCAATACACTGTTCAATATTACTCATATCAGGACCAGGCAACATGATTTCGTAGCCTCAGGTGTTAGCCCAGCAACTATAGAAACTAAATTTTACCAAAGATGAAAACAGCATTTTTATAAAAGCTATTTCATTTTCAGTCCAGGTTTTTTTTTCCTTCTTCCAACTTCCTTTCTTCATTACCAAAACTCCTTTCAGCGACAGGCTAAGCTTGTCTATTCTCCTTATCATCACAACCAACCATGTGTCACACCATATCATACGACAGCGGATTTGCAAGGATGAGAAGTGACACATTTTTTTCTCCCTGAACATGTATAAGCACATTCCACTATGCCTATACTATCATACAAACTGAGTAATAGTAGTAGTAAGAAAATGTAGTAGTCCCAGAAAGATTATCAAAAGCTTCAGGGCAACCCATATGCCTGCAGCAACACCCACCATCTTGCCGACAGCAACAGACCGATAATCAATTTCACATATTACCAGTAACAGCCTTCTGCATGAACGTAATCGATGACATATTATATAGTGAATAGTAATACTGCACTCATAACATAAGATTCTCTTACAAGATCACAATTTGGGCGAGACTCATGAAAGTAAGATATATGATAGCGTCTGTCTAATCTGTATTATAATTATTGGCTTTGAGTATACACAGTAATGACTCAATTGTCATACCAAAAATACATGTTTTGCAATGAAGGCCCTTGTCAAGACAACTTATAATAAAGTATGATCAGATCAGGACCTTTGAGAACGGCGGTATGCTGATTTTATCACTATTAAACAAGTGTTTCCAAATCTTGTATTTAATTGTTTTTAGAAAAACATTTCAACTTCTTCACCTACTGCCTTGAAAAACATATTTAAATAGATCGATCATGCATTGACAAAAAAAAAAAAATACTTAAAAGTTAATGGAAATGGAATGCATATTCTTTTTTTTCTCAGCTCAAATCTTTTAAAAATCATCAATTTAAATTTTAAAACATTTACATTTACATGCAAGGACATAATTAATCACTAGATGAAAATTACATCCTTGTACACATTTTAATAAATGAATCAACCTAATATATTATGGCAAAGTTAGGAGAAAAAAATAATACAAAACGAATTGATATTGGCATCATGTCCATAATTTTGATACAATCAGTGATCATTTTCAACATGAAGAATTTTAAGTACTCTATTCTCCCAACAAATTCCAGCACGATAAGTTTGAAAACGAGATTCATGTGGGTAGGTTTTAATTCAATTTATTTTATTTTTTGCTTTCTTTTGTTTATTTCAAATGGGATTATTTTTTTTTTCAATGTTTGTGAAATAGTTTGCTGAGTTATCATTATTATATATATGTTTGTTGCTTGTTTATCGAGTCCCCTTTATACCGCAATAAGCAGTGTAGGGTCCAGCCATCTGTCAAGCTCTGAAGGGTTCACATGACAAATGGAAGTAAATCCAAATGTCAATGAAGACTCACACCACTCATCACCTAATACATGACTAGAAAGACTCTGCATCAGGAATTAAAAATGAGCAGGTGATGAGCCCACTGTGTATATCATAAATATGAGTATGTGAATGTGTGCTTACAACCTTGTTTGAATCATTCTCTGTACTAAAATGTTTTTCTGTACATTTATATGTTTGAAGATAAAAATGCCAATGAAATATAAATTTACCAATCTTAAGGGCATCAAAGTTGAACGCAAAAATTCCTGAATAGTACGGTCTAATTGTGGGAAAAAAATAAGCTAAAACTTTATTAGGGTCAAAAACTGGTGGCAATGTGAGGGTTAAAAGTGTGTATATATATATATATATATGCTTGTCATTCAGGAGAATAGGGTACTTAAAAACATAGGTAATGATAAACATAATAATATAAAATGTGAAGTAAATGAGCTGACAGAAAGATTTTTCAATCTCATTTATGCCAAAGATCTTTCATATATTTTTCTTTAGATGTAAGTAAATAAAAACAATTTCACTTTTATGTTCATTCAGATCTAAATAAATGATTTATAAATAGGTTTTTACCACTTCAATATCGTATGAAGAGGGGCTATAAGAAGAGATTAGGGGGAAATGAGATTTAGGTTTTGTAGTAGTAGTAAACATTTTTATGAATTACATCTGGAATTAATTTACATTGTTGAAAATAAATTTAACTTTTAGCAGAGTAATATATTATGTATATATATATATATAAATTATGGACACACAGTATTTAACACATTTATAATTTTACTAAATCAATACTTTTCACTTGTCAATTAACATGTACGTTTTTGGAGGAAAAAAAATTGTAAAAAAAGAATTGATCAGAATTGTTTTGGGTGTCCACAACACTTTACAATCGTGGGTCTCCTCAGATTCAACAAAAATATGTTTCAAGAATCATGGTATGGATAACATCTTCTTAAAGTTAAATTTAATTAATAATCATTTGGTTTTATCCACAATCCTCAAGTTACTCTGACCTCCCAGTGATGAGAGTGGATCATAAGAATAAAAAGTGAAATAAGTGGTTTCCTTCAGACAAGACTAAAAACCTAAACGGCTTAACAGTAACAGCTGTGTGTCGTTTCAACCTTGCCTTTATATTTTTCCCTTCACTCAACGATAAAGCTTGCATTGTCTAATCTCAGTAATTAGATAAACAACAGAAACAATACGAAAGAAATAAGATATGGCAATTAGAAGAAGCTGACAAACAGAACAGGGAGTAAAAGAGTGTTAATAATATAATAATAATAATAAGATTTTCAACAATAAACAACAAATCTGCAACTGGGGTGTAATTACAACAATTCTTGCGGTGAAAGACCAAACGAACATTCTTTCCTCCGTCCTGCGTGTCCTGGTCCCATGAGAATACTGGGGCGCGAAGTGAGTCTCGGTTTATCACAGATCCTTTGGCTCAACAGTTCTCTACGTTATCCTGCATCACGAGTTGGCTTCCTCCTGTTTGGAAATTAAGAGTCATTTGGTTCGTCTTTAGTTTACAACGTTTATGACTGTTTTTATATCTTTCCATCTTCACTCAAAAATACTGAAGGGCTTATGGGAACATCCAATCCTATCATCCTCATCTTCTTTTTAAATTAGTTTGTTTATAATAAATTTTTCATTGTAAATACTACTGTGGAGTCAAAGTATTTCTTCACGTTTATGCGCAAAGCCCCATGTGGTGACCAAAGAAAATCTCTCATTAAAGTTAAAAGGTTTTCAATTTTTCAATTGAAAAAAAATATATAAAATTTTTTTTAATTAAATATTCTCTCATTTACAGCATTAAAAAAAATAGTTTCTCATTTTCTAAATTTAAGCAATAGATACAATGAGTTTGCGACAAAAAAGTTTTTGGTTTTTTTAACAGGTAGATATATATTTATTTGGGGGAATGTGAAAATTTTTCATTATATTTTGACAAAAGTTCTTTTTGTGAGTTTCTCACAATACATCGATGTTATCCCTTAACAAGATATTGATCTTCCCATGAGCCCTTCAAATTCAAATCCATTCTATTATACATGTTTTCAATTTCTCACAGTCAGACAAGATAGATTATATAAATGTGCGAAGAGTATATTTTACATTTAAATAGAATGAATGAAAATAGGATTCCGAAACAAATTCTAGAATGTAGGCAGCAAGGTAAATTACCAAGAGGTAAACCAATGAAAGTATGGCAAGAAACAATGTCAGAGGTAACAGAAAAGAGGAGAGATCAATGGCAAAAGTTTGTCCTCACTTGACTTGCACCGAAAGGTAGAAAGGAAATTGATAAAGTAAGAAAGAAAGAGTATATTTTACAAAGAAATTAATGTTGGAGAAATAATTCAAGAGAAACAATATTGTGATTGCCTCTTCATGTCAATCAACGCACTCCATCAACTCATATGTTGTTGATAAGTCTGTTGTGTTGCTAATCTTCCAATGCAGAAACTTGGGAGCTTACCATAATCGTCGCTGCATCAATCCACAATTTAGTTGATAAAAATTGGGTGAATCATTATGCTGCAATACCTAATAATGTGACCATGCAGTCATCACAGCTTGAGTAATAACCAACAAGTTTCTTTTTGATGGATTAAAACTCTTTAAATTAAATCACAAAACCATGGCCATTATTTCGAAATCTTTTGGTTTAAGTTTAAGCAAACAGTGCAAAAATGCATGAAGCTTACCATCACTGAGGAAATTTTTCTTGGAAAGAGGTCCCCATGAATCCTAGTTTGCAGAATTTGTTATTAGGCTCTATCCGACAAGTCACATCACAGATTAAAGTAATTTGCATAAAAATAATCTCTTATAGAATATAACATAATATATACTCAAATGGACTGTCTAATTCATTGCATACACACCTGAGTCCAGCACAGGGTCATCCTGATAACCGTCCCTTCCTCTGAACTCAATGTTCAAATCTAGAGGTGGGTCGTCTTCGTCGTCCAGCAAAGCGTCTGAATCATCCTGCATGTGCAGCATACTGTACTGCTGGGCATTGCGGTGTTTTCTGTTTGGAAAATAACCAAGGTAAATTACCAAGAGGTAGACCAAAGAAAGTATGGCAAGGAACAATATCAGAGGTAATAGTAATAGAAAAGAGGGAGTGTAGGTATTTGGATGCAAAGAGGAAGACTCTGGATAGAGATCAATGGCGAAAGTTTGGTGAAAGTATCCGGTAACATATGTTGTAACAGGGAACCATTTATTTTTTTTAAACACTTTAATAAAAACACAAAAAACCTACTTGCGACAGTAACACAGCAGACCGACTGAAAAAATAGCTGCAAGGACAAGCACTGGAGCCCCAATGAAGACGCCTTTCAAATTGGAACCGTGGTGGTGATCCTTGTGTTCATCTGAATAATTAATAACAGCAATAGAATGTGCATGTGTTAATGTCAATCTCTCAAGCAAACAAACAAAATGTAAACTCTTTCATTCTACTTTGGTGAATTACCTCAAGAAACATGGCAATGACGATATTTTCTGTTTTTTTCTAAATATTACCTATGTCATGAACCACTGACGTTCATTTCATTCTCAATCCAGCAGAACTCTAAATTGCGATATTCAAAATTAAATTCATTTTCACTTGTAAAAATATCAAATACAATCCCACCCTCGTGAACTAGTGTAACAAAAAAGTGAAAGTAAAGATTTGAATTAAAATTTACCAATTAACCTATTCAGAGGGTAACAAGAGGTCACTAGTGAGCTTCACTTCAACAGTGTACTTGTATATAGTTCACTTCTTTATTAGCAGAGATCCCTTTGTGTTGTTTATCATAGTGAAGCGCATAGAGCATTTGGTGGGGAAACGTGTTCTCACAATCACAATTAATATTTACTACAAAACTAATATTAACGTTACATTTACTTCACAGAAACTGGTATACCCACAATCACTTTGGGCAAAAAGGCTCTCCACAACTTAGGTACTTGTTCAAATAATTTGTTTTTAATTTGAAAATTGATAATTTTACTATCACAATAAATTACAAATTTTACCATATGGTCAAGAAAACTGACTGGGCCGGGACAAACAACAAAAACAGCAAAAACAACAACAACAAAATACAAAAACACAACAACATAGCAACAAACAACACAACAACAAATAACAGCAACAACAACAAATAACAGCAACAACAAATTACAACAACAACAAAAAACTCAAGATAAATGACCAGCCCAAGGCAAGACAAACAACAAACAAAAACCGAAGAAAACTGACCTGGCTTTGGGGTGAATGGATTTGCCGAAGTAACTTTAATGACCACGCCCCCTTCCGTCCGTTTACCCAGCAAACTGAAACCAAAGTTTCCACTGTTCACCAGGTCCAGGATTCTTTTCTTAATCTGAATTCAAATGTGAATAAACACGGTTTGACCTATATAATGCACTTTACACATACATAATCTTAGAAAGCTCAAGGGGTCCATCATAACTGTAAATTGTCCAGACAAAATTAGAAGTGTACATAATCTTCCGTATCAAAACCAAAGTCACATAATATAGGAAAATATTGATTTGCCTTTGCAGTAATTGAAAGCCTAATTAAGACTTTCTTTTGGTTTTTTTCTCCCAAAAAAGGTTAATGGACCGTGACAATTTTTTTAATTTTTATACTGATGTATTTTTATATAAATCTGTATCTGGCGCAAGGCAGAAGGCATCGATGCGCAGACCCAGGTAAAACGTATCCAGGTTAAGTCCAAGTTTGTGCCCCACTAGTACGCATGGCCTGATACAGAGCTGAAAAATCTATGGATCAAGCAAGATTTTTAAGGGAATTAGGGGATCAGCCCAATAAACCTTGTTTGGTAAAAGTAACAATATACTGTTCAATATTACTCATATCTGGACCAGGCAACATGGTGTTCACCCAACAGCTAGAAACTGTGGAAATTTTACCTAAGAGGCATAAGGATTGTCATTCTATGACAGTTAAATAAAAACAGAGATAAGACGGTGGGATGTGGCGTCAGAGGACGAATGGTAAGGCTTGAGGACGAGGGGTCCTGATTTCGAATCCTGGCTGAAGCTGCCGATATAAAACCCTGTGGAAAGACTCCTTTTACATTTTTCCTCATTTCTCGACTCGGGGTGTACATGAGAGCCTAGCTACAGGCAGAGAAAGACATATGTTAGTATGACGAGCCTGATAGAATAGGCTGTATGACACGACCTGCTGTGGGATAATCGATTTCAATTCTGTGAGGATGTACTTGTACCAGGATAGACCATAAACGCATCTTGTATCTTTACGTAATTGTTAATGTAGAGGCGAGGTGGCCTAGTGGTTAGGACAGCAGACTCTCCTCATGGCGAAGGTCGTGGGTTCGAATCCTATCACTGCCTCTTAGTTGTTTTTCTTGGGTAAGACACTTTACTCCAATTGCCTCACTCCACCCAGGTGTAAAAATGGGTATCAGCTTACAGCTGGGGCAGTAATCTGCGATAGACCAGCGTCCTATCCAGAAGGGTGACGTATTGTCACTCAGTCCGCTTCATGCTACAGAAACGTGGATAAGCACCGGCTCTATGGGCCTCATGGCTCTAAAGGACTTTACTTTCTTTTCTTTTTTTGTTAACACTATGTGTCAATATTACTCACACTCTCCATGCTTTCTGCTTTGGGGTCATCAGAGGGATAAATGTAGAGCAAGGATGCATTGGGTACCTTTGGTGAAAAAGTCGTCTCCATTCTCTCCAGTTTAAGACCAAGATCCTGAAAAAAACCCAAAAAAACAAAATAATTTAATTATCATTATCATAATAGTTTTTAACATTTAAATCATTGTTAATAATGTAGAGAACGTAGAAAAATTAGCAATTTATAAAAGATAAGATAAGATAAGATAATACTTTATTTCATCCCCGTGGGGAAATTCTCTGCACAGACGTGAATAAAAAGAAGCTATTGCTCTTATTGTTGCTGCTGATGTTGGGAGTGAGAGTTTGATATATATCAATTTTCATCTTATTTACTACTAACTACTACTATAAAAATTACATTGTTTCAATCAAAAGCCTACAGGTTTTGGATTTTGACTCCAATCAACAAATTGAAAGCGGTAGTCCCCAGACTGCCAATGTAAAAGCAGCCCAAAACTGAGCAACACTACCTACAGTCGTGCCCACTGCTTGAAACCCACTGAAAGACCATAATATGGACCAGTGAGGCCCCTCTGCTGGAGAAACTATGGTGCACCAAGGTACAACTCCTGCAGACGTCGGCGTTTGCGGTCATGCTAGGAATTGCCATATGAAGTATAAAGACATCGAAAGTGAACGAGAAGAAGAAGAAAGAGGAGGACGACTCTAATCTTGTTATGAATCCAAATTTGGAAGACACTAAAAAACAATAAAATGATGGGTGGAAGAAAAAAAAGGGGGTGGGGGGGGTGTTATAAAATTGGTTGCTTTCCCTCTTTGTTTAATCTAGAAACAAAATGTATAAAATGAAGAAGAAAAGGAGAATTAAGAAAATAAAATAAAAATAAAAACGTGATTGTATTATCCCCGAGAGACATGACTTACATCTGACAGCTGGTACCGCAGCCTCTGCAGCAAGAGCAGGCTGATGACAGGGTTGCTGATGTTAAAGATCTCCGAACCTTCAAACTCCAGCACCAAGATCTCGGCATCATCTTTAATAACAAAGAAGCGAAAAGTACATTCAATCAATTTTGTAAAAGAGACGCAGCAGCAATAGGACAAGATAGTTAGAAGATTTTCCCCAATAACTTGACCTTGCTATTGCTATTCAGGAAGTACCAAAACAAAAATCATGAGATTCCTTATTCACCATTGGTGTTTGTCACGGTACTTTTTACTCACAATAGACCAATCTCTGGGAAGTGGAAAACCCAAGCAAACAGGTTTCACCTATCGGATCTCAAGTTGCAATAATAACAGTAAACCATCTCTTTCTATATCAATTCAATCTGTGACATCTACATACAATGTAACACGCATCCAATGGGTAAACTTTCAATTTCATGAACATCATGGATCACTTGAATAAAAGGACACTGTCCTGACTACATATTATATTTATAACTGCAAACAGGAAGACACAGGGCAGCAAAGAGGCATGTTAAAGGAGGACGTGAGTGGTTTTATATATTAATTTCATTGCAAAGTATATTTGTCGTATCATACTAGGCGTGTATTAAGATTTACATTGACTTTTGCCTACCCCCAACTGCTGGCAGCGGCTGGTACAGTTTTCCCAAAATACTGACGGCTGCTGGCAGGAGTAGCTATTCAATTTACATTTCTGCACCAAACAAAATAATCTCATTCAATCTCATTTATTCACATTCTTCATTCATTCCTGAACAAATCCATAATCAACATGTTGAGGTTATATGTATGTTTGTGTCTGTGATACCTGTTGTTGTGATGCATGTCTGTCTGGACAAGGGGACTGACATTGGGGCCTGGGATAAATTGAAAGATTTGGGATTTTTTTTTCGGGTAGCCAAACTGTTAAGTCAAGATAATGAGCCTTATTGGACACTAAAGATTGATCTGATCAACACAGACACCTACCGAATATCTCTATCTTGTACTGCCTGAACAGAGAACTGACAGAGTTGTCCGCTTCCACGGACACGGTGTACGTTCCCTTCTGTTTGTACGTGTGATGAACGGTATGGTCCCAACTCAAGGACGGGCGACTTCCAGCATCCTACCAACACAAGAACACATGAATGAAAGATATTTCTTCGATAAAGTCCCCCCTCCACACCCCATCCCCATTTTGAAAGATCACGGGTAGACACAAGAAGAAACCAAAACTGTGTTAAAACGTCAATTTAGCTTAGTCAAAAGCTGAGCAACAACTGAACGAACAAAATATTTCATATGAACCGTACAAGAGTTTAAATACAAGACGCAAGAAGAAACCAAAACTGTGTTAAAACGTCAATTTAGCTTAGTCAAAAGCTGAGCAACAACTGAACAAGCAAAATATTTCATATGAACCGTACAAGAGTTTAAATACACAGTAGGCCGATCACCAGCTTGTCTTAAATTCTTAATCAATTGTTTGTAACTCTGAGTTCAGCCTTGTGGGTGGGGGGGGGGGGGGTGGTGGTCAGGGCAGCTGAATGCATATCAGAATCCTTACTCGGTACAGGAGTGTGCGGATGCCTTGGGCCTTTGAAGCCCAATCTGAGGCTGGACATGAGGCTTGCTACATTACTGAACAATACATTGAGCTTCGATCCAATGTTCAAATACAAAAATATAAAATTTGGGTTATTCTTAACGCATAGCATATTTCAAAATGATAGAAAAGCTAACGTAAGGAATATATATATACAGCCTTTCCCTTGTTTGTAGTTTGTTGGGGTTTTCTTGTTGGTTTTTTTGTTTTTTTGCTAAAAGATCTCTGTAGAGTATCGAATTGGTACATAAAGATTACATTGGCAGCAACTCTGCTGACCCACTCACCAATTACGTCACACGCGAGAGTGAGAGTTGAAAATAGAAAAAGAAGATGACGGATGAAAGCTTGTTCCCAGCGAACAGTTGAAGAAATAAAAAGGTTTTTGTTTGTTAAATCAAGACTCGTTGTATTATGTACTTCATTAAGTACATATGTAACAATATCTATCAAGCTTTAAAAAAGATATGCAACAAAAAAAACCCTGAACAAATTTTAAAATAAAAATCTAATGCATGAAGACTAGATGAATATATAATATACAATAACAAGTGTGCACGCATGTGCTTTGGATAAATACCTCATCTCCAAAAGTCCATATGAAGTGGACGTGATCTGTGCTTTCCTGGAACAGCTGAAAGTGAGATGACACGATGACACTCATGGTGACAGGCATGCCAACCTTGCCAGCTAACGGGGTCACCATTGACATGTCGCTCAGCTGACCTGGTAGGTTACAAAAATAAACGAAGAATGCAAAAATTGGTCCACCATTAAAATGTGATATTTTTGGACGTTAAAGATGTATCATATCTTATCTTATTTTTGATTAGTTCAGCTTATATTTTCATTTTTATTTTTTATTCTTTCATTCCAGACAGACTATCTTGTTCAGTAATAAACAACCATACACATTCATAAATCAGGCAATAAGCGTTGTAAGCAGCATTGTCCTTGTCCAAAAATTGAACCTATCAGGCTGCATGTGACATATTCAAGTATTGAGTGCTCCATTGCTGTCCTGAGGCAAACATAAAGCACTTAGAGCATGGTGATGATTGTGAATAAGTGCGAGATAAATGTACATTTATATATATTATTACTATAAGAAAGTGCTTCTTACGTTGTACATGAAGCATCAACTCAGCACTGGCTACCCCTTTGGCATTCTCAGCCTTGACCTTGACCGTGAAGTGGCCTGACTTGCCAAATGTATACTTGAGATGTCTGGCCGACTCAAATCCAAGATATGCCTGAGTACGACTGTCGTCTCCAAAGTCCCAGGTATATCTGGTATCCTCCAAAGAACCCTGAAGAAATACATGAATTATTTTGTTTTTAAAGAGGGTAACATAATATAATTTAAATCCTTTCAATTTTTCACATGCAAACTTTGTTCCACAAAATACTTTTTGACATTATATCAAAGATGACACCTCCTCATCATAAGTCCATCTGCTATAGGAATTTGTAGACATAATGTTGCAGTGCCATTGAGAGACAAGAACAGAAAATAGAAAAACAAATTGTCGGCCGGGGGAATCAAACCCATGCCTGCAGTAAGTTCACGGTGAGGCGGTATTACCGTGGAAGGCATGGGTTTGATTCCCCCAGCCGACGAAAATCTTTTACATATTTTCTGTTCTGGTCTCTCACTGGCACTGTTACATTATCCCATTATCATTCAGTCTACTAGACCTTCAGTGTCCACGCCCTTTTCATTTATAGGAATATGTAGGTCAGAGCCTTGAAAGTCATGAAGGGTCCTGAGAACCGTCTTACCCAGGATATGAACCCACGACCTCTAAGGTCCAAAGCGTCTGCACTAACAAGAGTCTAAAGCATCCCAGTGTTGCATGTTTGATTAACGAGAAGAGCATCTCTACTTTTAGTGACATTTTAACAACAGAGATGAAAAATATTAATAGACCTAAAAATTTGTTTCAAAAACTGCATGCAATCTTAAAGTCAAAGGTAATATAAAAAGAAAATCTAACGGTAAAACAGAAACAACCTACATAAAAAAGAAATAATCATTTTTCAGGATCATTTCATTTTATTAAAAGGATTTCCCTTGTACGACCAGACCCCTTACACACTAACAAGCATGGCGCACCACAATACGAGAACCACTGCATTTATATGACTTACCCCTGACTGAGACAGGTAAAATGTAGTCTCTTTTCCCACAGGAGGGTTTAAACCGTGTGTGACAATTGACAATCCACTGGGCTTCATAACAACACACGGTGATTTCACTTTTCCGTACTTCTTCTTTTCCTCGTTTTTCTCCTCACAAACATCTGAAGACACCTTGCGATATCTGGTCATTAGAATATCAAATTCAAAACGGTAATGGCAACCATCTATGATCATCAATTAAGCACCAAAGCGGTTAAAAAACCTATCATATTGCAAATCTTTTCAATAAAATTATCATAATATATGACTTTCAATTCACTGTCAGTTTAACATTAAAGCCGTTAAAAATTTATCATGTTACAAATTCTCATAACACATGACTTCCAATTCACTTTCCTTCATTCACAAAGAAAAAAAAGAAAAAAAAGAAGAAGAAAAAAAGATAAACTTTCAACTCATTTATTTTGCCTTCCAAGGAATATAATAACGACTAATCTTGGATCAGAAATTTCCAAATGGCAGAATTAGAAATAAATTTAAAAATAATGAAAAAATGAGAAACAATGTGAACATAATATGTGTCATGTATCATGTATCATACCCTTGGCTCTTGTTATAGGCCTCCCCTGGTTTACATTCCATGGGCAGATAACCCTCGTGATACCACTTGGCCATGGTACACTTGGCGTGCTCGTCCTCTTCGTAACCAAAGTCACTATTTACAAAAACATAAATGATGGTTGTCAAAACATGTGTCAAACCAAAGTCATTATTTACAAAAACATAAACGATGGTTGTCAAAATATTCATACTATTAAAAGTCCTAAAAAATGTAATACTCTTTGGTTTTTTTCTTTCATTTTTCCCCCCTTTGTTTTAACAAATGTAATACACGAAAGATGGAAATCAAATTAAATTATGCATGTATAACTCCTTACTAAAATTAAAAAGCGTCCATGTAAGCCAATCACTTATGTCTCTGTTTTACAAACCAACCCATGAGAGTGGTATTAAACTTTTCGGTGATAACCGCCTGGGGTGGAAATTCAAGGGCTATTTATAACCGAATAGTTAATAAAGCTAGCGAAATAACAACAATCGCATTTGACAATTTTAAAAATTCAATACTACTCATAAATCAGGCTGCCCCCAAGAATTCGTTATAACCGTTTTGAAGTGTAGGCTATATACATCAAAATAAAGAAGCAATAAAGCCGGTGGCGCAATGGTTAAGTCACACGCCTTTGGTTCAAGAGGTCACAGGTTCAAATCCCAGTGGAAGCACTTGATTTTTTTCTCAAGACCTGGATCCCACTGCAGCTGACACCTGGGTTATTCCGGTCTACCCTCGGAATAGACCCCAATGACAAATTTCCCCCTGGGATGAATAAACGGAATTTATCAATTATTATTATTATTAGAATAAATACAATGAGGTTACCATTCATAGTCTTCCCTTGTACATTCACAGTTGTCCTTGGTATCCACCTTTGGGACCAGCGTCTCCCCGTTGTGGCATTTGGCATTCTGTTTGCGCCTCTTGTACTCAACCAGTTTACCCATAGTACAATTATTTTGTGTTACCTGTGATGAAAATCAAGTTTTGGTTCTTTTTTTTTATATCAAAAGAGAAAATACAATGCAGAATTTTCTGTCTCTCTTTATCAATCAATACCCATGGCACCTTTGTGTTACAGACAATGGCAAACACGCCATTCAAATAAAGAGTTACTGTCAAACGTGGTGGGGTTACTTTGGCCACCCTGGGTATCTTTGGCCAATTAAATTTTGAAAATGATTCTTTACTTTTGGATAACTGTTTTCCTCTAAAATCTTAATACTACAAAAAAACATTTTTAGACCAAAAATGGCTAAAATATTAGAATTTTAGAGGGGAAAAAAGTATCCAAAATAAAAAATCATTTTCAAAATCTAAGTGATACAGAGCTGGTCCCTACACTGTTTAATCACGGTTCTAAAGGGAACAGATAACAAACAAATCACTACAAGAGAGAGTGCCAAGCTTCAATAAATCAGCCTCCCAGTGGGATAAATACGTGAAACTTTTACCAACCAGATAGCAGAGAAAAAAACTATAATATATCTTACATCATTGTAATCCTCGGGAAACCAGGATTCATAATCCTCCTCCTTGCATTTCTCCTGCAGCACCAATGAGAAATTCAGCTTGATCAAAATCCAAGGCTGCTTGACGCCTTCGTGACCAAACATCCTGCAGATAAAATTCAAATTATAAATAAAATTTAATTTACAAAATGTATATATCAGTCTATTTCCTTTGATAAGGATTTGAAATAATAAAAATCACCCTACATTAATAAAAAAATAAATTAAAAAAACAATATTGATGTTGCCACATTATTAGTATACGTTAGTCAAACTTGTGATCAAGAGAGTTTTATAGCCGTGTGTCATGTAAGTATTTGTTAGTGATTTTTTTTGTGCAACACATTGGGTTTGGCTGTTGACCTAAAAAAGCATGGTACAGCAAGGGATATTCTGGTATTCCAACATGGTGCAGCAAGGGATATTCTGGTATTCCATCATGGTACGGAAAAGTGTTGAGTATCAAATTTTTCCAAAAGTGCTAGAATGGTTTTACAGTGATAAATAATTAATGAAGCCAGAGCTGAAAATATATTCACAGCAGTAAACTTCTCTAAAACCAACACATATTTCACAACATTGGCTTTAAATTACAAATCAAAATTCATTTCAATCATACAAAAAAAAAATTTTTTAAGCCCATTAAAGTTTTTTTAAAATGACTAACGTTTCAGTGAGTGTCAAAATGCCTGGTTCCGACAGGACACCGTTCACCAGGAAGCCAGAATTATCAAACAGATTTTCTTTCCAAGTGGCGCCTTCATCACACGAATAGCTGAAAAATAATTGATGTATATAAATAAATTTCATTATTATCATTATTATTATAATAGAAATTATAAAAAATTTATCGTATCCATGTCCATATTACATTCAGTTTAGATTTGATTAAATTTAACTAATTCTATTCTATGGTGCAAGATTCACATAATATGATTTAAAATAAAACAAAACAAATAGGATTTATTTGCGAGAATTTGTTTCTAATTTATGACGTTAGTATTGACCTCTAAGCCATAAAATCTTTGCCATTAAATAGGTTGGATAAAAAAATATATATATATAAAATATTTACATCTTACCATTTTTCACCATCTTTACTATTTTTAAAAAAAGTCATGAAGCAGCAGAAAATGTCCTCAACTCAAATCTTTTTTAATTCTAAATTTTCATAAGTGAGTTAGGAAATTGATTTACATCCGATATTCATAGCCTAGATCATAATTTGTGGGACTAAAATGAATGTTTACAAATACAAGCTGCTTACTGAAGAATCTTTGACCGGTTGGTTGCGAAGAACCCATCTGGTATAGCAGTCAGGATGCTTCCTTGGTCAAGAATGTTCAGATTCTGAATTCCGTCAAAAGGGGCCTGTCAGAAAAGGAAATAGCACTTCCTGTCAATAATTTGTTCCTCTCCTTTCGTCACTAGACACTGAAGATTTTACACCTCATTAACAGACATATGTCCCTCGCATGGTTTATATAACACTGCCATTTGGGCGCACAGACGCCATGGGTTCAAATCCTAGACACAGAGAAATTGACCATACAAGTGTAAAAAATAACATCAATCTTTAAGAAAAAGGATTTAAAATCATAACATGAAAATTAAAAACAAAAAAGTTCAAAATGTTGTAATGTTTTGTTTCTATTCTTTTACACTCTTTGTGATGTTACATTCTCCCACACCCCACACCTCTTTTGAAAAGTCATTTCTCATCATCATCATACCTTTGTCCAGGTCCATCCGCCATCTCTGCTGGTGAATAAAGACACGGGCTGCTGTTTGGCGTTGGCAGACGTCAACGTGCCGTGGGCCATGATAATACCAGGAGCATTTGTAGATGAAATAGCTGACGTTATCATCGGTGATCGTTTGATGTTCAGCTGAAGGTAGCAATCTTCACTCTATGTATTTAGATGAATTGGAAAGAAAGAAAAAAAGTACTGTTGTCATCCATTCCAAGTAAATGACGAACTTTGTAGTGTGATGTAAAAATACAAGATGATGCGTAAAAAGACAACATATTACTATCATCACTGATCCAGGTAGCTCTTTATTCAAACTAGCTTTGCTAAAGTTGGATCTGCTTTGTTTTCATTTCTTTCTTTCTTTCTTTTTTTTTCTCCATTTTTGCTTACTCCATCAACCTCAGTCGGATATGCATAATAAACTCTTTCTTCCATATTTTTCTATCCTCCATTGCTGTAGGCAACTCTTCTCTGGTGAGTCCGGTGTCATTCTCTAGCTGATCTAGATAAGTGAGCGATGGACTACCTTATTTTTGCTTGCAGCTTTTCAAAGATGCATCATATCATCCCTATTTCACCCAAGTTATGGAAATTTCAGTAGCATCAAGATTCATTTTGCTGTCAGGGCACTGGGAACAAAGGAATGATGGCTACCAGAAGCTAAAATCCAAAAATGAGGTATGCAAAAAAGGGTGAAAATGGTGTAGTTCCAGGTGTAAAACAAATAATTGTCTTACAAATTACAAATCACTCTTTGCCGGGTGACATACAGCGGCATCTTTACCTGGCAATGCTTTTTCAGCTCCTTAGTCATCGGTATGGGTCCCCAATTTCCTCCTTTGTCAAAAGAAATGTAAGTCTGCACACCGTTGGGAACATTGGCCACTCGTTTATTCGCTATGAACGTCCAGTCCATTCCTTTAACCTGTCAATCAAACACAATTATCTTAAAACATGAAAAAGATCATAATAATAATAATGATAATAATGATAATGATGATAATAATAATAATAATAATAATAATAATAATAATAATATAATAATAATAATAATAATAATAATAATA
>JARDUL010292147.1:0-13893 GCA_030265205.1 Dirona pellucida | reverse complement strand
CATCATCATCATCATCATCATCATCATCATCATCATCATCATCATCATCATCATCATCAACATCATCATCATCAACAACAACAAAGCGATCACAACTCATTCATACAAAAAAACAAAAAAACGTACATATAGCGGTAGGTTCAAATGTACCGACAGAGGTACTGAAACTGAAAATGTGGTTGGCTTATATCTTGAGCTCTGATATAGATAGGTCAACTGCCAGTTGATAGAACTGTATTTGCAGCACGAATGCCATTATTGTCATACAAACACAAAGGCCAGCGTCGAATGTTTCAGACACATATGGAAATATCATAGATATAATATACGACGCACTAAACCCTATATCACCAAGGGATAGATGTAGATATGTTTCATGAATATAAAAGAATGACGCAATATACACAGATGTGATAATGAAAAAAGAAAACAGTTAGAAAATCCCAAACATCGTTCTATTTTGGGAAACAAGGCGACACAAAACCACTGAAATAGGGGTTAACATATTTAATAAAAATGATGTTGCTGATGACAATGATGATGATGATGATGATGATGATGATGATGGTGATGATGATAATGATAATAATAATAATAACGAAAATAATAATGCACATTTACATCGTAAGGAAAACAAGCTATGGGCGCTTATGAGAGCTTATGAGCATCAAAGTTCAATACACAATATCAATATTTTTTCGGTACTGCCTCAAAGGAATGTTAAGTTGCGGAGGTAAATCTACTAAAGGTCGTAACCTTTTATGCGATATCATGTTGTCTAGTCAGATAATATGAGTAATATTGAAAAACGTATGACTTCTTATACCAAACAAGGTTTATTGACACAGTGGGCTGATCCCCTGCTTGCCTGAAAAATCTTGATCCATATAATTTTTAAATCAATGTCCGACCATGTGTAGCCTAATGGTCGAGCACCAACTTGCACTATCTTGATAAATGACATTGGGTTTGTACATTAATGTCTTCTGTCACAGAACTGGTCCTTTCACTGTTTAATTACGGTATTACAAGGAACTGATAGCAAATAAACAAAGTTGAGTGAGTAATATAAACATGAACAATCATACGTTAATCTATCAAACGTCAGGCATTATAGTCACCACAGAATAGCAAGTTAGTATTATTTATTCTGTGATATTCAAGGACCGTGACGATGCTAATATGATCTCTTGATTTTAAAAAATATCACATTATGACTTAAAAGCCATGAGAGTCATCATCTTTAGCAAATGAAACGGGCCTTCATAAATAAGTCCAATAAAAAGGAGTGAGAAGAAACCGTCGAAGGACCTCGTGCGTTTGTTTACATTTTGATGTGGGCGTGGCATTTGTAGCTAACGCTGACCCCAGCAAGGCCAAGGACAACAATTTGAATGGTTCCCGTTGGGAACGGATTATTCGTAAAAAGAAATAAGCCTGGGTCTTTATATTTTTCCGGATGGCATGGACGATAATTAAAGTAACCCTGAAATAAAATATGGGGTGTTGCCTAATTCAAACAAAATATTTATCGAGTGAAATAGACGTCTAGGGGCTTTCTAACCTAATATGAAAAAGGGACATGCGCAACATGAATGAAAAGACGGGTTGGTGTCTTTGTTTTGGAGGAAGAGATATTTATGGAAATTATTAGTTTTACAAATGTTTTAATGAAAATTGACACCAAACGTTTGCTTTGTTGTCTCAAACATTTGCAGAGGAAAAAGGAAGAAAAGAAATTAAAGGTAAAAAGTTGATTTTCACGTGAGAAAGGCGCTTCGCCTAGGTTGAGTTGGCCTCAATAGGTTTCGTTTCCAAGGAAGTCGCATACGATTGGTCGATTTGAGCAAAGCGGGTCATTCAACTGCCTCGTTCCAACTTCGTTTCTAGTCTCAACAACTTGACTGACCACGAATCTTGATAGGCTGTGAGACCATTTCATTGTTTAGTAGGATAGATCGACAAGTAGCGTTGTTGATAAAAAGGACTTGTTTCGCATTTCACTTTGTAGATGACCACTGCTGTGCAAAAGGTGCAGTTCATTGCTTTTCTTATTTCATACTTAGGAGTTTTCTTGTATTTTCTTTTGAGATCCATCATATTTTAAATGCTTTAAATTTTGAACTCAGGTCGTGAAGCCTCCATCCATGTGTATGAATGACATTCATTAGGAGTATTGACAGTAGACATTTCGGACGGAAATCCACCACGTTTTAGTTTGATGCAAAAATAATCTTATTACATTTTATCTGCAGCTACAAGGTAATATCTAGCCGCATGTGAATTGAGAAGCGTTATTTCAGAGAAGTTTCCTTAGACTTCGATTTCTCGTTCTTTTTAAATTTTTAAACTTGGAATGAATTGTTGGAACATCACATTTTATTTTTTTATTTAGAAGGTGGATTTGTTTTTCACATTCACAGTAAAACTTGCGTCGTGCATTGTGTGACACCCCTGAAATTCAGTATTTGGGTCTGTGGAGGGTGAGAGGTTGTAGATCATTGATGAATGAGAATCTTTAATTCCTCTGCAAAATACTGAGACTAAGAAGACTTAAGATTAAGACTAAGACACACCACACCACAGCAGACAGATGAAGAAAGTATTCAGATTCAAGTTAGCTTAGTTAGTGTTAGTGATTAGTGTTGCTGTTTTTTGTATGGTGATTGGATTGAATACAATTTTGGACGAGTAGCATAGAATATTTGTCCAATTTATCAAAATCCAGCTAGTCTAGTCTACAACTACAAGTTATTACAGTACACTAGTAGTACTAGTACTGTAGACTGTAGTACAGTAGTAGTAGTAGTAGTAGTAGAGGTCTACTAGTGTATTGAGGTTAAGAGTATCATGTCATCAGTATCAGTACTTGCACAAGCTCAAACTTCCCTGTCTGAGATGTGGTTTAACTGGTGTATCACTATATCATCATCTAGTATTACTAGTAACAGAATACTCATAACTATATATGAGAAAGCACAATATTAATATATACAGATGTACTGTGACTTTCCTACACAGTACAGAGCTCAATGTCTTGAATTCAGCATTAATAGTAATAATAATAGTATTATATATTATAATATATTTACTTCCAATTCCAATGCTTTACAATTACAGCCCTAGATTATTCACTCATTAACATTGGTTTAACAATCATACTATTTACTATAACTTATATATTCATGATAAATATATTTATATTTTCCAACAGGATTAAGTAACCTAGGGTATATAAAGATGTCACTCCAAGCTAGAGGAAACCCACTTAGGGAAAATGTTAAAGAAAACCAGAAATCAAGACAAAATCTGAAAGCCGGGAACAATGGTAAAAGAAATGTGTTGGGAAATGTAACCAATCAAGTGAGACGTCAACCTCTTCGGGCTGCTAAAGATAAGGTAAGATTGGTTGATTATTCTGTATTCTTGAATGTGCTTCATTAAAATAAATTCTATTACAGATTACTCATTGATTGATGAATGTGTCGCGCTTGACCATGTGTGTATGGGATTTTAAATTTTAGATGTGAGCAAGATGTACTATACTCTGATAGGCTGCTGCACTACTGAGGCTAAAGAGTAAAGTAAAGAATGCAGAAACTTTTACTCTTTTCATGTGCATTTCTGTAGTTCATTCTTAATCTTGGGTGTTTCAGGGGTAGTAATGACTGTCCACTGTCCACACTGGAACGTTGAAATGATTTCTTGTGTTGGCCAAACTGAAATGGCATGCTCTGAATAGCTTTATAAAAGGATGCATTCATTTCATACACAAACTTATTAATTAGTTAGACTTTATTCCTGGGATCTTCCAATTCGAATTAATCCATCATTCTTAACCTTTGATATATGGCCTCAGTTGAATGTATCACGAACCCTATATAAAAAGCTGATCAGAATGGTTTTATGTGGACTTGGTTTGGTTTGGTATATTTTTGTTATGATACCCTCATTGTTTCTCTTCAGCACACACTTATCCAATGCAGTTCGAAGTCTGGATTTGGTGGCCAAGAAAACGAGGTCCCACCAAAGAATGTCGCTGGATTTGCTATATTTGAAGATGTACGAGTTCCGCCATGTGGAGCACCAGCTCATTTGGAAGGACCACAGGTTCTTTCAAGTGGAGATGTGTCCCATATTGACGATGAGCTCATGCAAGAGAAGGAAAATATGTTGGAAGACCCATGCCTTCCTGACTCACTCATCAGCCTCCACAATGTGGTGCCACCAGCTAGGCATCTCGGAGTGCTGCAGCCTTTGCGGATAGATGTGGACAATACTGCCTGTAAGATTTGTTTTTTACATATTGTCATTAGTGGACTTTTTGGAGTTTTTCTATCCATAGCTTGTTTATACTGCTAAGCATTACTGGCTTCTGTCCTTATGATGCCCAAAAGCAAACTCTGGCCAGGAGCATGCAAACTGTAGATGATTTGCACGCGCCAAACACTCAGATAATCATAGTTCAGACATGTAGGACAAAATGATATATCAAGTGTTAACATTGCTGGATTGGATGTTCTTCATATTCATACAACTGTTTTGCCTCGCATATATGAGAGGGCCTCATATTAGGTTTAATGTTACAGACACAATTTTTGGAACCAACCAGAATACATCAATGCATTGATTTGTCTTTTTCTTAACAGCACCGATGGCTGTGGATTTCACAGGCAGAGAAAGTCAGGGTGAAGGATGTGAAAGAGATGAATTTGGTATTGACCCATATTCATCTGACATTTACACCTTTTTACGGGCAAAAGAGGTAAAATTCATTTCCATTGACCTATGCTATTCTAAATGTTTATATATTAATTTGTTCGCAATTTTAGCTCGCAGCTGCAGGAATGTTTTTTAGTCTATGTTAACTTAATTTTGGTTTTTTTAATCATCTTTTAATAATTTGCGTCTTTACTGCTTCTATTTACTAGGCATGATAAAAAAATCTATTTCTTTAATTTTCACAATACTGTTGAGGGAAGATTTATTTCTTCCAGGTTAAAGTCGCCATTTACCAGCCTTCTTGATTACAAGATCCCATAAGTATTTGTTCATTCTTTTTACCAATATTTGTTTCTTCTATTCTGCCTATTCATTTTAAAGTACTGTTCACGTTTTTCAAAATATTCATGAATGACAACTTCTATTTTCAGCTTGACAACATGCCTGGCTTAGATTTCATGAACAGACAGACTGATGTGTCCATGTCTATGAGAAACATCTTGGTAGACTGGCTGATCGAGGTAGGCAAGCAATTTTTTTGTTTTAGCTGTGTATCATGCATTGCCCTCTTCATTCCATGTGACTGGTTGACATTTTTCCCTCATACCATTCATATTGTACTGAATACATTTGATGTACATTTGTATGCCGACACAGCCTTGCATATCATTATGCTCATTTTGAATAACCGACTTTTAATCATGAACAATTCAGGGTTCACATAAGTGAATCTCTATTTGGCTTTGTTTTATCACTGATACAAAATGCTTTTTTAAAATTAAGTAGTTATTTTAATAAGTCTTGCTACCCGTTAATTTATGGTATGTCCTCCATCATTTTATTCTCAGGTTGGTGAAGAATACAAGCTGCATAGGGAAACATTGTTTCTCTCTATCAACTACATAGACAGGTTTCTTAGTTTAGTCAGAGTAGAGAGACCCAAGTTGCAGCTTGTTGGAGCAGCATGCATGTTTATTGCTGCGTAAGTATAAATGTTCTTCATGATCTCATTTGAGAATCAAGATGTTTTAACCATGTAAATTGTCTGGCAAGATTTGATTGAAATAAATATTTTAAAATGCTTGAATTTTACTAAAACTGAAAATATTATTTATGATTGATAAATGCATTAACTCATGGAAAGCACAATTTTATTTTCATTGGACTTATGAATGCTGCCATTCTATAAATGTATTTGTTTTTATATGATATGTGTTGCATCATGCCTTTTGTTGGCATTTCTCATAACTATCGCCCTTTATGTTCACAGAAAATATGAGGAAATTTACCCTCCAGATGTGGGCGAATTCGTGTACATTACTGATGACACTTACTCTAAAAGACAGGTAATATTTTTCATTTAAATGTCTTATTTTTGTTACAATAAAGCCAGATTTCTTTTAAAAAAAAATTATGGCAATGAGTTAATTTTATCTCAGTATTGATTGCATCTTTTATCTTTTTTTAAAATTTCAATGCAGGGTCTTTTTTTCATGGCAATGGTTCCAATTCCTTTTACTTTTTTTTGTGTCCCTTCATATCTTGATGAATTGCTCTCAGTATTTGTATTTTTTTTTAAATATTATGAATTCAATTTTGTTAAAATATTTTTTTCACAGGTCTTGAAGATGGAAAGTGTCATTTTGAAATTGCTTGAATTCAAAGTTGCTGCTCCCACCATCAACTGGTTCTGTGAACATTTCTTGGAGAAAATTTCTGACATGTCGGAAACAGCAAAGTTTCTTGCTTATGTAAGTTTGAAAATAGCTTAAATTGGGGACATTCCCATTGTGTTAATAGTCCTTGAAAGGTTCTATTGATGGTGAACTTCAATTGTTTGAGACCTAACTGAATCTATGATTTAATGTATGGACATGGGTAGCAAAATATAGACGAATGTTTTAAAAGTATCTTGACGATCATGCACTTATTTTAATTGAGAGGTGGATATGTAAAGGAGTCAAAGAATGCATTAACAATGCATAAGTGTTGTAGATATTAATTATCCAAACGAAAAATGTATATATTATGTTTGGTTTATTAATTTCCCTCTCTTCTTTCAGTTCTTGGCCGAGTTGTCCTTGATTGAGGTTGAGAATTTCCTTGTTCATCGGTCCAGTATTGTAGCTACCAGTTGCATTGTTTTGGCAAGGAGCACCTTGAATTTGCATCCTGTTTGGGTAATATTATATTTGGTTATTCAACTGTATTCTGATATGACTCGATCAAAGGCAGCATAAATAACAAATGCAAGCCAGGCTTTACTTCGCAATTATAATAGTTTATACTTCAGGTCATGACAAGACCATAGATATTGCAGGGGAGACAGATATATCTGGATGCCTAGTATGTCACAATTCGTGTGGGCTAAATTGATAGATTTGACAGGATTAGTTGCGTTATTTGGCTTTGAGGAGCAAAGTTGCTGTTAATAGCTGCTTGAATAGGGCTAACAACAGATTGGATGATTTCAATTATTGGTCGACTGTTACTATGGGTTTCAAGAAATCCTAGAAATATGCTTTCATTGGTCTTTCCTCGTTTATCTCGGCATTGATAATAGTTTTGAGTTAGCTGTTGGGTGACTTTTACACATTTTTATGTTTAATTTATAAAATGCATTTTTTCTTCAGCCAAAATACATGGAAGAGGCAAGTGGCTACAGCATCAGTGACTTGTTGGAATGTGTGAAATGTCTGTACTGGACTTACAAAAGGACGCCGTCAATGCCCCAACAAGCAGTTGTGGAAAAATATAAGCAAGAAAAGTAAGTGTTCCCCTTCCTCTTTCACTTTGTTACATGTGGTCTTTTCTTCGCCAGAGAGGCTAATTTCATACGCTTGTGGATTACTGATTCTAACAATCTGGATGCTGTGTGTAGGGGAGTGCACATTTGAATAACACGATTCTGGATCTTCTAAAACAGCTCAGGGGATTAACTAATGGAAATACTGTCATGTACAAAAGCTTCAACTACCAAGCTTGAATTCTGCCTGGGTGGTTTTAGTGTATTATAAGCATTTTCATAAATTTATTTTATTGTGATGCCAGGACATTGGTCTTTTTGGTATTGAAATAGCCTTTGTGTTAACAAAGAGGGTTTCTGTATATCCTAATGATTTTAGACGCGTGGGTTGATCTTGTCTGGTCTTTAACCAGCATTTAGCTTTGTTAACACTGTAACATTGTGACCAGGGTGTCTGCAGGTTTTGCATGTTGGTACCTCAAGCACTGTTGAGGTCGGATGTTTCGTCTTGTTGATAGACTACAATAATTATCCACTTTGGCATTGCTTTTAAAATATGTATTTTGCTTGGGTTGTTTTTAAAGGGAGTTAGTGTGACGTTCACTGTTACTCTCATGAGCTTTGATCCATAACATTTAATGGTTTGACCCTTTGCTGGCGTGGTTATTATTATTATTGTATTGTTAAAATGTTTTGTTCCTCCACATTGTAAAAGTTGGGAATGTCGTGTAGAATCTAGAAATAACTTGTATATTTTCCTTCTCAGGTTTTGCCGTGTGTCCCTTATCCCTCCATCTGGTGTGTTGACCCTCTTGTGAGTTGTACCCTGAAGGATATTAGTGGTTACGGATGACTGGAATTTGATTTCTTCATCTTGTATGGAAATATATCTGCAATACTTTTTTGACTGAGACATTGTTTTAAATTCACTGTTCAGAATATTTTAGGTCTGTATTCAAATGTTTTTTGTCATTTTATTTTAAGGATTGGATTGTCCTCTAAATTTATCTTTTAAAAATTATTTTTGTATCCCTGAAAATTTTAAATCTCAAATTTCCATTTTATTTTCATACATTTTGACTGAAGTCATAATGGAGTGCAATACTTACCTGTCATTTATGAATATGATTGCTTAACAGTGGGGTTGTTTACAGACCGGTATAGCTGGTCTTCAAACAAGGTAGACTGCTTTAGAAAGAAGAAAAAAAGGATTGTGCATCTCTGGCTGGCAAATTGTGTTGGTGCCTTTCAAAATTTTGTTGTATGTTTTGTTTCGGAATATTCGAGCCAACCAACACCAATGTGCCTTACATATGATACATGGTGCTTTTTTGGGATGTTTTACTTTGGTGCTGAAGTATTTATTGCCTTCTAAACATTTTTTACATTTGAATTTTTTTGCTCTGCTTAATAGATTTTGCTAAATTGTCCTCTGGGGAAAACTATAAAAAAAAAGAACAAAAAAAGTGGGGGGAAGGGGGTGGGGGAAAGTGATGGGATTATCGTAAAAATTTGCAAATTATTATTCTTTCTCTTGGAAGCTGATTTTTTTGTAGTACAAAATATTTCGCTTTTTCTTGCTAAAGGGTAGAACAGTTCTGGGCAGTTTTTACTTGATTTGTACACTTTCGTTTTGGGGACAAGGTATGGACTTGACTTAGAAAGGATTTGCTGCCATTTGTCCTATGACTTAATGGATTTAGGTTTATTAATGGGCTTCCTTTTTGACTGAATGAAATACTTTGCAAAAATATTTTCGCGATATGCCAGATGTTTATGTTGTGGGTAATTTATGAATAATAATAATATATTATTACACAAAGTGAAGACAACGACCCAAGTTATGAAAGTACTGACAATATTTATATTACATTATACAGTTTTATTTCTAATAAATGTAACCTTTTTCTTTATCCAGTTTTATTTACAGTTTAGAATGAATTATCAAATCCTATTTTTGGTTAATAAGTTATGCAAGTTTTTACACATTACTTTTTAATCTTATCTTTTGGTTTATTCAATATAATTTTTTACTTTTTCTACCTGTACTTTGCTTTTCATATCGTGACTAATAATACATCCATTTTATTGGGATGATGAATAGAATTGTCTCTAGCGGATGCGTAACTTTAATGTGTAAAAAATCAACAAAGGAAGCAGCCTGTGGAAATTAGGGATATGTTTTTCATCAGAAGGTTGGAAAGGCAATTTTAAAATGTGAATTAACTTTTTTCTTCTTCAAATCTTTAGACCATTATAAATGTTTAATTAGGCCTTTATCTTACATTTTTTCTAAGTTTCTCCTTTTATGAAATATCCATTGCTTTCATTTCAGTTCCAAACTACTGTTTTGAATATATAAAAAAATGTGGCATCAATTTTTTAATACCTAAAAATATTGTTTTCTAGCTAAATCTCCCACATCAAAGTCAAATTTATGCTTTTTGAATCTTTCATTCAAATAGGAAATTTCCCATTTTAGTCTGTTTTCTATTGATTTATGTTTCAATTTTGATTTTCCCATTTCGTTTCAAATTTCCCACTTTTGTATTTAGGAAAGAAATATTGTTCAGAATTACTGTGCGTTTACAAACTCTGAATCTTGACATTTCAAATTTGATGAGAAAGGAAAGGAATGCTGTTGTATATTTATATACAATTGTCAAATTAGCAACAAGGCATTTTTATGTGTGGCTTTTTGGCTTCTTTTTTTCTTCTGATCTCACTAAAATTGAAATGCAAGACACTGGGTTTTAGAAGAACCCACTTACTCTTATCTATTAACATTATTTACCATTTCGTTTTGTATAAATTATAATTGTAATACTAAAAACAAACAATTGTTTAAATATGTTTCAAGTTAATTCAACTCATTTTAAATCTGCATTTCCAGGAGTGTGAAATATTGAAAGTGAGGTTTGTTTGAGACTAGACAATTTAGGCACAATTCTGACCAATTGTAAACATGGGATGTTTGAAAATTTCAAGACACTTAATTCTATCTTCTATTAACTTCAGGTTATAAATACTTCTTGTACCATTGTAAAAAAATGTATTCTATCACATGCAGTCTTCCCCCCTGTGATGCTGAATCTATTGTTGATATATGATAATATGCATAGTTGGAAAAACTAACCACTGCCTCAACATGTCTATTTTTTGTTTGTTAAACATTTTTTAAACAGTTGATTAAAAAAAGACATAATTTCTACTCATGGCAGCTGCTGATTTTGTATAGTATGTAACAATGCACCTCCAATCTGATTACCATCTTGTGTTCCAAATGGGTTTGTTTCACCTGAAACATTTACTTTTTTTTTCATCTTTGCTGTTGTAACATTGTCTGAATTTCACTCTTTCAAAATGTCTTGTCTTCTCTATTCTTACACTCCATTTTCTATTTCTTAACGTACAGATATCAGTATATAAAGTGTAGCTCCCTATTATTAATCACATGATTTTTCTTTTCAGCTTTGTGATACCATATTTAACACTAGTCTTCAATTGTCCTTAGCTATCATTTTTTGATTTTTTTTCTTTTTCAGCTTTGTGATAGTTGTATATAGACAAGTAAATTATTTCTTTAAAACTTCTGTCCCGATGTCGGCTTATAAATCATCTTGATCAGATACTAAGTTGTATCAAATTTTCTTTTTCAGCGTTGTGATAACGTAGGTTCCGAATAATCCTTGACCACAGTGCCTTTGAACTACTGCTACCTCCTATCTTCTTACCGTTTCTATCTTTTCTACTCTTTTGTCTGTATGTGGTCTTGGGTATATCATGAAAACATTTCAGTTTCTCAAAATTGTGATATTTTAGAAGCTACCAGTGTCTCTTTGTTACCTTACTACCTCTTCTATGTTTTGTCCTCGTTCTTCATCTTTTCATCCTGCCTGTGCATTGTCATCGTCGATGTGCATAGCACCAAATTGTGTTCAAATTTATAATGTACCTTTTATGCAGCATTTTTAAGAGAAGCTCACATTTTATGAAGAGAGTTGCTAGTCTTAAAAATTTTGATACTATTTTTGATTTTTAATTTGTCATGCCTTCATGAACAAATCATTCCACTGGACCAAAGATGGTTATCACCGCTATGTTTGGCAGCTTGATCATTTGATGGTATCTTGTTAAGAATTATTATATATAATTGAGGCAGTTTTTTGTTTGCAAGGACTAACTTCATTTATATGGTCAGTTCTATGTCTGGTTCATTTTTTACATTTTTTTTGCCACGCTTTGTACTTAGATGCCACACTACGTTATGAAGTATTATTACACATAATGATTCTTGTGGTGTTATATTATTAGATATTACAGCATAGCCATCATAATCAAATTATATTCTCCTTGGCAGGGGGACTTTCGCATAATTTAATTTTGCTACCGCTTTTGCACCAGACGAGAGAACTGACTTGATTGTACAGCATAAAGTCACCATAATATGACTAATATGATGTTCATATTACTTAATACGCATATATATATATATATAGATCTTGTTGAGTATGTAACAATTCTTTTTTTAAAATTCGGTTTCAAAATCATATTCAGAATATAACCACAATATATATGTATGTAAAACTTTTTTTCCATTTTCATGATCACTAGCAAGTAATTTGTTACCACCATCCACTTGAAAGCCTATAAATCAAAGCTATTCCATCTTATTACAAATTATACCATTTCAGACAAATAACATTAAATGCATTAATTGGGATCAATATGTGCCTTTTATTTTATTTTGAAAACAAAAATTTATAGATTTTTATAAATTTTTAAAATCGATTGTTGAAGATAATTGTTCTTTACATTTTTACCCACCGGTGGAATTTTTTTTCCAACCATTCACATTTTATGTAAGGATTTTTTCCTCTTCAAGACATACTTGGAAAAGTCTGAAGTGACTTTATGGATTGTTAATAGATTGTATTTATCTAAGATTGTGTCAAAGTTAAATTTTCAATATATGAAATTGGTTTCTAACTTCTCTTGACCATCTTTTACTCTCTAGACTTCCTTTCTTTTTCTGTGTTTTTTAATTTTATATTAAAAATAAAGGATTGTTGAATATTTGAATGTGTGATGCCCTTTTTTTTAAATGTATGTTTTGTTACACAAAGTTAGGCCTAAGCCTTGGTTGTTACTACAAAAAGATGTACAGCATGTACTTTCTGCACAAATACTAAGTTGACAATTATTTTGTGGCAAGTTGAGCCAGACTGATCACACCTTTCTTGTACTTGGATTGAATCTTAACTTTGAGATGACAAAAGCGTATTGCATTTTCATAGGCTTGGTTGGTCAGCAGCACCCACAAGTCAATCTTTTCAAAAGCTGGCTCTTCGGCCGCCTTTAGATGGGGCTTCCTTTTTCAATATTAATTCTTCACGAATGAAGCGGAAATGGCAATGTTGAAAAAAAGGACCTTTAGATGGAGATCCATTCTTCACAGATAAGTGAATATCCCTCCTGAAACTAAATACTTTATGATCATTAAGTTTTAAAGTCTAAATTATTGGATATCCCGGTATGCACTCCTCCTACTCCTACGCATCATGTGTAGTATTATGTGTCTAGCCTTCCTCATTTGGTGTGTAGTGTAAGGAGGGTTACATGGCTACACAGTACTGAGTAATAACAGAAATTATGTCAGCACTGCCAAATTTTTCAAAATTATAATTTTTGTTGCGTCTAAATATGGGGATGACTACAAAAAATTAATTATTGACCCTGTGAGAAACAAGCCATTGTTGTGGGATCCACGCCATCCAGATTACAAAAGCAAGGACCAAAAAAAAAGCAAGTGTGGGAGGAACTTGATGAAACAATTCACCCACCCAAAGGTATGCAAACATGAGAAGGAAAACTTTAATCTTTCCTTTCTTGCAATATTACAATTCAATTCAAAAGTTTATATCAAACGATAGACGGTTAAAAAAATACATGGAAAATAAATATTCATGCAAAAAAGAATCATTTTTAAAATATCACAGATACAATGGAAATGATGGCGACTATGATCTTCCAACCTCATCGGAGCTGTCCATCTTTGCAATAATGGTACTGGTGCTGACCTGACAAGTTGGACCATGTGTGTTGTGAAAACCGCAACGGTCAAGAAAAAGGAAGCCCCATCTAAAGGCGGCCTCAGGATTCATAGAGGGGGGAAATTGGTTATAACAATGTCCAGCCACATATAGCTTGGTCAACAAGGCACCTGCATGTGAAAGTGAAATCCAGAATATCTTGTCCACAAGAGATATAAAGTAATAAAGACTGGCCAGGTGGCAACTCCCAGTTGTCCTGTAACTGAAGATGTAACACTGGGGTAACAACAGGAAAGTGTTTATCGGTAAAATGTATGGACCTCATGGTACATTGTTGTCCAATTTGCTGGTAAAGGTATTTGGACGCAGTGG
>JARDUL010292036.1:1173-12252 GCA_030265205.1 Dirona pellucida | reverse complement strand
CCCCCCCCCCGCCGGGCGAGGATGATTATTATGTATTGAATGTCATCCCTAAGTCTTCATCCGTCATGATCTTTGGAGATTACGTTTCAAAATCGATGACATCTTTATTTACGTATTGTATTATTGATTGAGTGGATAGTGTTTCGCCATGAGCTTTCTCGGTCCAACTACCTACTGTCGTCGTGTTAAAACTGATGCTGTCGAATAATAATATCGGCAAACAAAACACAAAGAAACATGGTGTGGAAATGGTGGCACCGACCGTTGCGAGGAATGCCTCTTGCCCTTCGTACGAAGTGGGCCGAGATCCGCTCTGTATGTTATTATATCCATTTATCAGGTCGGTCACCTTGCTCGCAGTTACTCGGGTCACGTTTATTTTGCTTTCCGTGTCTTGAGGTTTCTTTCTCTCTCTCTCTTTCTCTCCTCCGTTGGCCGTAAAAAATCGTACACGTCTGTTTACTATGCCATGGGAATAATTTGAGGGCGTTGCTACTGGGGTGTTTTTTGTTGCCTCCCCCCCCCCCTCCCCCCTTTCCCCCGATCATTAAGCGACCTTTCCTTCGTATTTTTGCCTAGTTTCCCTAGTATGTTTAACCGTTGCCATGACCTCCTTTGGTCATAGATGTGCTTGTTATCTCGCCAAAGACAAAAGGGTTGCATCAAAAAAAAAAATTTTTTTTGGGGGGGTCCAATTTTTAAAGTGTGAAATTCAGCTAAGGTTTATGTGTAGTTTACTTTAGCATATTATGTTCATTATGCTATTATATCCCTTCGTGGAACAAACTTAAAAAACAACAAATTCCCAATCATTGTCATTGCTTTATTGTCGATTCCAGACGGACAAAATCACTTGTGAAATTAATGTGCACTAAATTGCACCAAAGCAAGGACTTCCTATTTACATTATATTATATCCTCAAGCGAAACTCAATGCAATGGCCAATTATGGAAAATAATGCAACAAATATATAGTAAATAATTCGCCCCTTAACTTTATCCCTCACTCTGTCCTCGGCTCTCTTCGGTCGTTTCAGGCCAAATTCACTGCACGTCGACAGTAAAATGAATCTGTGAGCCGACCTTATCGATTTGTTGTGTGTGCATTTGTTTACGTTCATGGTCTGCCGGCTGCGTGCGCTAGTGCGCACGCATCAGCCTTGGCCGATATATTTTCGTCAACATACTCGCGACGGCACGTCTGCAGAGTCGCTCACTCAAAGTCAAAGTGAGCTAGCTATGTTGTGAATTTTTATTCTATCTAGTTATTTCTAGTTTCCAATGCATAAAACCTAGGTATGTATAATGTGTAGCGTCTCGTTGTCATAATAATGCATAATGGGCTTAGTTTTAGAACAGCATAACTGACAGTTTTAAAGCCTATACAAATAATTATAATGGGCTTGGTCGCCACTTTTCTAGCCATAATAATAATATTATTATATCTAATGATAAATAGATACCACGGTACTGCGGTGAGAGTTTGTTGTGTTATGTAGCCAAGCGAAACAGGGCATCAGCTGCCTCTGTCACATCCTGCCCGGCCCGCTTCTTCTATTCGCCCCCTCTCCCGACCGAACTTGGTATTATTAATGTTGGTATAGCACAAATACAAGTACAAGGCTTACGTACCATACTGAGCTTGGGTTACGGTTAATGCTATCAGGTCACCGCCGCAAGACTTGTGTATGTAATTACTTGGAGTGTGTTTTACTGAGTCTCCCTTCTCTCTGTCTGGTCCTTCCCTTTATCTTTATCTCATATGCCTTGTTCACACAGACATGCCCTCATTTGGGTCATTCGCGAACACACATTCACGCTTCACACATATCTTACACAAATGTTATTTAATTTTTAGTATACCCTGTAGGCCTACAACATGCAACCACAGCTTATTAAGTAGTTAATATTCTCAGTATGAATTCTAGTTTTTGTTTCTCTGGACTGTGAGTAGTAAGTTCATATTTCTGGAATTCCTGGTATGTACTATTATGTACCTTTACTCTAGACATTTGCAGACACCTCTTGGCAATACTGGAGTAACCATAGGATGGTTATGCTATATATTGTATTGTATGTACTTTGCACAGGTATCCGTTGTGGTCTGTGAGGTCTAATCCAGGTGGTTATCATTAGATATTGAGCCAGACGGATAGACTGGACTGCTGATATAGAAAAGCAGGATTTGGTGAATATTGCGATGAGGAAGGTAGTTCTAGTTCTTTTTTCTGTTCTTGTGTGCATAAATTTATGTATATCATGTATTAATTCGATAGGAAAATATTTATGCTGCATTAAAAGCAAAAATATTTTAACCAGTATTTTTGGGAGAGAGTTGTCATTTCCATCTGCCTGCGATGCATAGGAGTAAAACGTGTTTCCTTTTTCATGAAGTCCACTATGACCACTTGATTACAGTGTTAAGATACTGTGGGGGTTTTTTTGGGGGGTTTTTATAAAAATCCGTACAAGTATTTGAATTGTAATGTTGCGTCATATAACAGGTTTTACTATTGCTCAAAATCAATTAAGTTTATTCCCCTCTCCTCAGTTTGTGATACAATTCTGTGGTGATTATGGTTTGTCCTTTGTGTATGGTAATTTGTGTAGATCCCTTGTGTAAACTTAAATTGTATTATTATTAGAAATTTAAAAAAAAATCAAGGAGGTTTTTATTCAGATATCTTAGGAGATATTTATAATAATATAGTTGTTGGCAGGCACTACCACCAGTCTCTTAGGAGATATTTATAATAATATAGTTGTTGGCAGGCACTACCACCAGTCTCTATCTCGACACATCCTTCCTCCTGACATTTTCCTGTACTATCGATATGTGGCCATATTGTATTATTTATGTGCCTTACCTGGATTATTACACCTTGCTTTGAGGTCAATAGAATGGTGAACTGCAAAACTTGATCGTGGTTCAAATGTTGTGTACCAGAACATTGTTGTCTTCCTTGATCTAACATAGGTTATATTGTATAGATAGAAAATATATATATATATTAAATATACGGCACCAAAAGTAATTTTTTATTTAAGGTCAATGTTATATATAATGTGGGTAACCTTGGTAACCAGGTAGAGACTTGGAGGCAGGAGGCAGGAAAATGCTATTGCCATTGATAGCAATGACAGCATCCATATACACATCATATTTTCTATATATATGCAGTCTGTCAGCCTTTTCACCGAACTCTCAGGCTTTTGGCTTATAAGCCTTCTTGCACTGTGTAAAGAGAGACTGCATTCTAAACAATCTATGGGGAACTATTGTATTGACGTGTTGCTGACCTGAACAAATACATTGCAGGCTTATGTGTAACACCATGTGCTTGTCATGTGTGACATATGTCATGCGTGATCTATCATGTGTGGCTTTTTATCAGATTGGAGATCAGCTGGATGAATCTGGGAAATGTCATATCGGGACTGATTTATTGTTATGCAAAGTGCACTCATATCACATTTGCGATACTACTGTAAGATTTGTTTGTCATAAATACAAAGCTTATTATATTTCTAATAGAAAAATTTGATTGTCACTAAGTTAATTTTCATAATGTGTGTCAGTCAGTCTGTTGTACACAACCAGCAGCTAAAAACAATCAAATCGATAATGCTTCAAGTGAAAAACTAACAATAACAACGTGTCAGGATTTCCCTTCTTCAGCTAACACACGGAAACAGGATTTAAAAAAACAAAACATTCAGGACTTTCGATTTACATTGCTCTTGCAGTTTTCAGATTTAGAAAAGTTTGTCATCGGTTTTTTTTTGGCTCTCAATGGTTTGTGGACTGAATTTGACTTGCAAATTATATATAATTTGTCTTGACAAATTTCATATGCTGCTCAGTGTATATTTTCTGTGATTGTGCTGAATCTAATTAAATGAGACCCAAAGTCTTCCCAAAGATGCGAGATCGGGGACATAGCTCACTATGTATCAAATGTGTCAGTAGAAAGTCTTTATTTGAAGCCTTCATACTCCTATTTTAAGGCCCTACATAAATTCTATATCAGAAGACTTCATATTCCTGTTTTAAGGACCCACTGGCCTCTGTAACACCACTTTGTCTGACCTAGTAGTCTGATAAGGTCTGCAAATATTCCAGTCCATGACTCATGCATAGCCTTGTCCACAGTCTTGACCCACATCGGCTGGGGACTGAAATATTCCCATCTACTTATCTGGGTGGAATGAGAATAGTATCTTTAGTACACTGGCGTTTTATGGAAATTTTTGCATTCCTCTTATCGGTTGTGGTGTGTGTGTGTGTATGTTTTGTTAAGCAGATTTTACATGATATTTGTTGTGTTTTTATGTCAAAGCTTTGAAGAGTGTTTTGGTTGTTTCACTTAGATAGTATTTATCAGTCACCTTGTCATTCAATTTTGTGTTCAGTTGTCTTCATTTATTCAAAGAACACAAAAAAATGGAGAGCATGCTTTTCAAAAGCATTTCTTTTTGGTTATGGATCCTTAGTTTTATGCTGCTCTCAGGGCTGGAAGTATTTCAATGGCAGCATCAGCAACACATACCTTAGGGTTATTTGGCGATGTATATATTTTTCCCGGCGTGTCATTAAATTTTTTTGTTTTTTTAAATATTTCAGCTCTTTGGAGCGCAGGGTTGGCAGTGAGGACAGTGAAGAGAAGGAAGTAAAAGGACAAAGAAATATGGAGATGGAAAAGGAAAAGATGCTGGCACTGCTCCAGAACTTCACCACCACCATTGATGCCAGTAGCATTAGTATCACCAACATTGAATCTATGCCAAACACTCGCATACACAGCAGCAACAACCTGTACAGCCCCACTAACAGCATCAGGAACAGTAATGCCAATATACCACAATCAAGGTAAATACTTGACCATTAGATCATGACCATCATTGCTTTTTTACTAAACCAACCTTTCAGACGCATATAATGTATGACAGAGATTTAAAGCTGAAAAATGTTAGTACTGTAAGACCTTAGGCTTGAATGCAACTGAAATTTTGAAGAAGGAAGATATTTTAAGGTTCAAATTTTAAGGACTTTGAAACAACCATGAATGATTTTGTTTTACTCAACAAAATTTGTTTTTTCTTTTCTTCCTCAGCTCCTTTCCATTTGGCAGTATCCATAGCTTTACCACCAGTGCCAATGTAACGCCACTTCCCATCAAGAAGTTTCCAGGGCCACCTGACTCAGATGCTGGGACTGATCTACTCAACATCTGCCGCATTTGTCAGCTGCCAGGCTCCGACCAGGGTGATGACATTCTATTCTCTGCATGCCGATGCAGTGGCAGCCTTAAATACGTACACGACAGCTGTCTGTTGGTGAGTAGTACCAGCTTTTTATTTGTAGGATTGCTAAAATTGGAATGTAGGACCAGGGTTCAGAATTAATATCATCCTATATCTGTCTCTACTAACCAAATATCAATTGGCTTTGTTGTGACTTGATTACATTGGTTGCTGACCGTGGGTTGGTGACATATTGATTGGTTAATGTCTGACTTTAACACTCGTCATAGACTTAACCCTTAACCTGCTAAGCTTTTTACGGGTTAATTAAAGAATTACCTATAGATGTGTGGTAAACATTTATTCAAAATAATCATTGTTTCATATGACACAAATTTCAGTAACAGCTGAATGTTAAAAAAGAGGAGGAACAACGCAAATTGAATATTGTAGATATTTGATATATTGTATGTTTTTTCCATACCCTTTGATGGCTATATTAATGCTTTTCTTTTCCATTTGTCTAGAAATGGATTGAATACTCAACCCGAAAGACGAAGAAACCACCTATGTGTGAGCTATGCCACTATTCATACACACGCCACAAAAGATTCAAGGTATACACGTAGTTTTAATTACTCTGACTATGAAATGTAACACTGTCCTATGCTACCTTGGAGTTAGTTCTTTCTGTAAAATTTGTTTCAGAGATATATGCATGAATGTGTTTTCAAATAACATAAAAAGATTTTAATTGTAAAAAAACCCAAACATGCAGAACTGCTTTAACACTCCATTACTCCGGTTTCATGTATTGTGTTGAGTGCTGGCCAGGTTAATGGGGTATATGAAGAAATGAAGTAATAGGGAGGAGCAAAACATTGTCATAACATTAATTTGGGAATAAATGTTTTCAAACGTCAATCATTTTGACACACAGCATACATGGATCATAGATCATTAACCTATACTATAATTGTTTCTTTACTAATTACAGTTCCGCAACTGGCGATGGCCAAGAGTGTCCCGCCGAGACAAATGCCTGCACATCATATTCTTACTGACACTAGTCATCATGGTGGCCTGTGCCGTGGCCACAGTGATGTGTTTCCTGTCCGACAGTGGACAAATTTCACAGACCAAGTCACAGTTGAGCCTGGAGGAAGTGATTACCCTGACCTGTGGCGTGTTATTCTTTGTTTCCTTTTTCCTGGCGATGACGGTGGAGATACGAGCTCGGCACACGGTTTATCGCCTCGTTCAGAAGTTCATCACTCACAACACAGAATGGCAGATTGAGCCATATGACAAGACAAAGGACCCTGGTAACCCCAAACCTTACCTCTATGTGTAAAGACTACAAGGATCTCAATTCCCTTTCATTCGGATAAAAAGTAACATTTGCAACTGCATAAATGAACAAAACTAGATAGAAAACTTCAAAAAAGAGTTCCACCTTGAAAGTTGGAACCGTCTGTGTTGATGGGAGGGTTGTTGCCAAAAGGTGTATATTTGGTTCATGATGATGAAGCATTTCTTCTCTCCCTGCAAAGGAGTGGAAAAGTGGTATGAATTGACATAACAGGGTGTATATTTTATTTTATAAACATTAAGGCAACTGGTAGTATTAATAGTGATGATAATGTTATTGTATTTTTTTTAAATATTATTTTATATTTTCTTCAACACATGCACCTTGTATTTTTTTAACACAGGATAATGGTCGAATATTAGTTTTATGAGTTTAGTAATATAACATTACATTTAAGATCATCCTTTATTCCACAAAGATGGTGGTAGGGATATATTATCAATCTTTTGATCAAATACAGTAAAAGCAGCTTGTTTTCTCATTTAAAGGGATTTTATATATTTATTGTACCCTTTCTGGAGCCAACAAAATTTTTGTTATGTAATGTTTTTTAAAAACCGTTAAGGAAAAGGTGAATGATCAGTAGTTGTTTTTTGTCCCCGTCCCCCCCCGTCCCCGTCCCCCCCACACACCCCACCACCTCCTCCTCCTCCTTTCTTTTGATATATGTGGTTCTGATTTATCTCATTGCACCACATTTCAAAGTTCACAATACTAAAAACCTTTTATTTTAAGAGGGACAGCGGGGAGAGAAGTATTTTTGGTTGAATCTTATAGTAACATCTCATTCATTATGAACCCAACCTTGTTTACATACTTCTAAATAAGAAACAGTCATGCAAATGTGTCATTTCCAACTCGAGCCTCTCCGCCTAGCGCTTGGGTTATATTGTCATGCATCAGAACAAGTTGTGAATGAAGAGGGAGAGAGAGAGAGAGAGCGTGTCTACTTTGAACACTTTAACAGAGAAAATTTTTATGATTTGAGAAGAATGAGTTGTGAGCCAGTATGGCGATGCGAGAGGCAAAAATGTACGTTTGAAAAAAATATAAATATATCTAAAATGTCTTTTTAAAGATGTTTTAAAATTCTGTTATTTGCAGCCTGTTAATCCTCTACATTTATTTTTATGTCTATAATTTTCATTGCATTGATCACTTGCCTCATTTGTGTACAAAACTTTGAATTGGAGAAGAAAAGAAAAATGAATTGAATTTAAATTGGCCATGCCCTTCAGTATTGGTATTAGCTCAATACTCTTTGATTAACATTGGGCGTGTCATACGAATATCTAATTTGTAGGGTTGTAAATACATTAAATAAACAACCTTTCCATTGTTCATATTTCAATACTGTCATTTCATGCAGCCATCAATGTTTTTACTTAAAGCTCTGCTTATGATATTTACATTGTTTATTTTTCAGATCTATATTATTTGTTTTATAGGATTAGGTATACCATGATACATAGTAGACTTTATCTTGTCTATTGTGAAAGGAAAGTGATCACTGATTGATTGCTTGTTAAAAAATGGACAATCCATAAATATCATTATTTGCTACCCATGTTTGAAATGGTCCCCATTGGTTCTGAAGAGCGAGGAAGTAAAACAATATGAGTATGATGGCCATATATATTGTTGATGTAAATACCTCATATGTAAAGATTCGCTCATATTTTGCAGCAGCATCAAGAACAGCAACTTATTCCCATATGTCTTTCTCATCCCCCCTTCCCCATTCCCCATATATTACATAAAAGTACATTTTTAAGGTTGATATGTTACATGTGCGCATTGTGATTTTTATATCTGTGTCTGTCTGTTGTATGAATGACGACCAAAGCTCTTCATGTTCACAAAGGATATAATATACTCCTGTGTCCTTTTTTTCAACTGGCTCCCTCTGCTCGGTTTCATCATACCAATGGTAAATAAACAATCCAAATCTAAACTGTAATACTTCGTTTTCTCACCTGAGTGTGAATCTATCAAAACAACCAAGAGCTGGATTTAGAAAAAAGAATGGAAGGGGCTAATCAGATAATAGAATGATTGTGTGGTCAAAAATGATTTTCACGAGAAGCAATCAGAAATTTTCTCTTCCTATCAGCGGGTTCCTATTCCCTCCCCAGTGCATCAAACTGTGACTGATACCCAAGTTACGTGGTACCCAAGTTTGTATGTACAGGAAGGAATCAATATTAGGGCCTTCTCATAATATACAAGCAGTATAGTATAAGTATAAGACTAAAAAAACAACAAATTCAGTTGTTGCCAACGATGCTTTAACAAAGATAAAGAAGTGCGTGAGATAATTTAAGCTTCATTGCACACAAAGTTAAAACAAACTGCTGCTTGTATATAAGACAAAAGGGGCATAGGCTGATACTCTCTTTCTCTGTCTTGTGTACAGCCTCCTATTATGGTTGAAAGAATGGCATACTCTGCTACTATTTCTTGATTTTTGCCCTTCCTTTTTTCCTCAAAACAGCTTACACCCATCAATCATCAATCCAAATTAAATATTTCATTTTCATATATAATCATTTTTCACACAGCTGTTAAAAGCATGCGTACACTAATATACAAGAGTGAAGTGTAAAAAACACACTCCCTACTCCTCACTATTCCTTCTGTGAAGGGAAACATAATTATATATGCAGTATATATATATATACATATCATATATATTATATATATATTATATGTATTATATATATATGTATATATATATATAAAATGAGAGTAAAATTAGGAAGCGAATTAAGTAGAATTCCAACAGTCACAGCATGCTGCAGTTCTTGTTCATCCAGACATGATGTGTGATGATAGATGTTGATGAATGAAGTGATGTTGAAGTAGTCCGTGTTCAGATTTTGTTTGTGAAGACTATTTCAAACATTGGGTACATAAATAATGATAAATTGTCCTTTCGTAGATACTTGACCTGTGGTATATATTTACTATATTGCTATTGCTATATTATTTGATGTCATAATTATCATTTTATTAGTTAGTATTATTATTATTATTAGTGGATATACTTACGTATGTTGATGCGAAGCTGAAACTCTGAGGCTTCTTCTTATGACGGGTTTGGATCATGGATCCATGATACGCTTTATGATTCTTTCATGTTTTTTGTGTCTTTATGAGCTTCTCACCAATTTTCCCACCATATAAAACAGCTGGTTGGCTGTTAACTGTTACACATTTCATCACTTATCTCATCAGGTTTCTTAATGGTAACATTTGAAAGCATATCTTCATCAGGGTTGATTATTTGCCATACAAGAATTTTATGTGAAATATGAAACTCTTATTATTGAAAAAAAAAAATACAAAATAAAAATAGACAAATGAATGAACTACAGTCATGTTGTGTTCATAAAAATTCCACGTTAAAATGGCTATGGCTTTCTCAATCATAATATTTTCCTTCGTTGTTGCTTAATCGAATTGAAGGGTCCTGCCATTCCTCATAGACATTATAATGTGATACGAAAGTTTTCATAAATATGCCTAGACTGCCTCCTATCCTGTTTCACAAACTAATTTTAAACATGTTAGGGGTAGGAGGTACCATGTGTAAACAAAGACTTACTCGCTACGAGTAATTTTGAATTATAGGTTTGTAGGTATGTATTATATTCTCCTTGCTTCATGCAAAGGCTGTTTTTCTGAGCTGTTTTCATTTGATTATAAATAATGTGTGTGTAAGTGTAATGAACTGTTCAATTGTACATAGTATAAATATTCTGTCCCCCTTTCCTATTGAATGATTAACACAAATAACCTATGCATAATTTTTCTGGGTTTATCATCTGTCACATTCTTCCTTTGGCATGAAGTGTAATTGTAAATATATGTGAAATGAATTATCTAAAAACTGTCCATCTGTAAATCATTTGTTGGCAATAAAATTGAATCTTCATTTGTTGAAAATAAACATTTATGCTTTGTTTTCTTTCTTAAGGAAATTTGAATTTTACTGCAGAGGCTTCAAGTGTAAAACAACTATCAAAACAAAAAAATGTTTCCCCTTTGTCAGCCCAACAAGCACAGAAAACAAAACATAAAATACGTGGATGATTCTACAAGCTTGAGATCATTGACTTGGGTTTTATGATTTATATTTTCTGTGCATGTTGGCTGACGAAGGGGAAATCTGAACTGTTCTGTTTTGTTAGTTGTGCAAAAACAGGCCAATAGTCTGCACAGGCTGTAACAACAATACCATTTGGAAATTGGTTTTCATTACTAAAATCATTGATCTGGATTTGGGACTGAACAATCGAAGCATAACATGGACATTCAAAAAGTTACTTCCATCAAGACATCGTTATACAGGATGTCTGAAAATTATCTTTACAACTATCCCTTGGATTTAAATAATGAAATCAATTATGTTTCTTTAAGAGGTGTTACAATGTTACATGGTGCAAGTGGTTTACCCCTCG
>JARDUL010291925.1:0-13902 GCA_030265205.1 Dirona pellucida | reverse complement strand
CTTGACATATGGCTGGTCCCTACACTGCTTATTGCGGTATAAAGGGGATTCGATAAACAAACAAACATTATTATTATCAATGTGACAGCCTCGGCTACATCTGCTAGTAATTTGTTCCATAGTCAGATTGTCAATGGAAAGAACGGCCGCTGGTGTAACTGAAGCATGAAGCACCTATATGTAAATCCAGATTCCCTTCCTCCATAAGAGACCTAAATCTACTTTCAGAAGCTCTGTTGACTTTGCATAGTCGGACGTTGGATCAGGAGTTAAAGGCAGGCATATGATGAGCCCACAATAAGCAACATATTATCCTTTGTGGCACAAATATTAATGTTGCCTTGATTTCCTTCCCCTGGGTTATCTTGTCATGGATCTGCTTATGAGTATATTATGTTGATACAGTTTTTTAATACAAATTTTTTATAATGTCTCACAGGAAAACTAACTTCATTGTACGTCCTACTTCAAGTAATGAAAAAGCTTTGTTCAGAGAACAGGTAGGTCATATGATTGCTCTGGCAAAAGATCTCTATATTTCTTTACTATTATCATGCGTCTTATCAAATCTTATTGGTTTTTTTGGGGGGTTTTTTGGGTGTAAATTTCATAATCAGTTGAAGAAAGATGAACCTGAAACTGTCCTTTCTGCTGTGTTTAATGGCAAAGTGGAAGCTGCAAGTATTAACTTTTTTATCGCCAGCTTCTGATGGCAAAGGACATCATATGAATTTGATTGCAAGTTTGAACCGTTCATTGTGATGGATAACCAATGCTCAGTAGTGCACCCCTTTAATTTACAAAAAACAGATACAGATAATTTTTTGTAGAAAAAAGGTATTTGTCTATAATTCTGTCATGTTAATACAGCATTCTGACACTTAATATTATATAGTTAGTAACGGTTTGGCTATGATGACTTCAAATTGCCTTTTTCTTGTTTTTGTGTTTTCAGGAGAGGCAGAGATTTGCTGCCCCCCACAAGGCATTCACCTTTATGATGCACGGTTATGACTCTGTTGTAGGGCCGGTGAAGGGAGTCTATGACAAAGACAGCGGCACTAATAAAGCAAGAGAGCACAATCTACTCATCTCAGAGCGACCACCCTTTGTTACTATTCTCACTTTAGGTGGGTAAATTTTGTTGAATTAATTAAATTTAATTGGATTGCATAGTGTATTATAGTTTGTTTTGCTTTTTTTGGCAGCTCAATGGTGTACTAGCTAAGTGGATTGCCACTTTACTGAAGTAGAATTGTAAACTATCTGGAGGTGCTAGGCACAATGTTTATTCCAATGAAGGTGGGTTCAGATGACTCAAATGCACGGAAGGGAACAAGATTTAACCACACCTGAGACTATGAATTGCCTTAGGTAGTGTGGAAGTTTTGATATGCACAGAAATGCACACCCACCCACTGAGTTTAATTGGAACTCTGCTGAAGTAGAAACAGTGTAATTATTTTGTTTCTCTTCAGTTTATTCTCTGCCGACACTTGGTTTTATAATCCAAGTATACTTTTAAATGTCATTTGACTAATTTAAAGTAGAGTATTATTTTACTTTGATCTAATTTATTATTTCTCTAGTCAAGACAGTTGTATCCTTTGAATATGTATTGTTCTAATACATTCTTTTTAACTCATTTTAGCCTCTTTAAAAAAAAAGAAGTTATGAATTATAGAAGATAATCCCATTCTGTTTAAAGTTATTGAAACATGATTATATTAACTTTTATGTGTGTTGGTTTCAATTGGATATCATGGCTATTTTAATGACTTTCAACTTTCTTTTTTTGTCTGGCACGTCTTTAATGAGTTAATGAGTTTAAATTCTAGTCTCTGTTCAAATCTCTATTGCTGTGAACGTGTTAACCAAATTTTTTCTGGCTTTTTATGTATATCCTTATAAAAGAAATCTGTTTTTGCGTTATTCCATTGCAGTGAGAGATGCTGCTGCAAGATTGCCGAATGGAGAGGGCACCAGAGGAGACATCTGTGAATTGTTGAAAGATTCTCAATTTCTAGCTCCTGCTGTTACAGATAGCCAGGTAATTTTTTCAAAATTGAGTATGTAGACTATCATAAATTTTATACTTTTCTCATCTGTCTCTGTAAACTTTTCTCTGACTATTGAGCTTTGTTTTTCATATTTATGGCAGATTATATGTCTTACAATTTTGCCCTGCATGTTTAGTTCTTCTTAAGCCAGATGATAATACAGTATGTTAAAGTGGTGTGATTTTATGATATTGCTGCTGCACTAAGTTTCCAGATTGGGGTGGCGGCATGGCTCAGTTGGTAGCGGGCTGGTCTTTTGTTGTCGGCAAGGCAGTTTTGTTGTAGCAGGCATGAGTTTGATCCTCCATTTCGACAATATATTTTCTTTCTCATTGATTGTCTCTCGCTGGCACTGCAACATTTTCCTACTATTGTTTCTAGATTTTAAAGAGTGTCTACTATATCGTAAAATTTGTCCTTCTTTTATTCATCGTATTTGACTGATTAATGATTGCTTCAGATTAATGCAGTGGTGAGTGGAGCCTTGGACAGACTACATTCAGAGAAGGACCCCTGCGTTAAATACGATGTGAACAGGAAACTGTGGATTTACCTCCATCGGAATCGAACAGAGGACGAGTTTGGTAGGAAAAAAATGTGGTTTATTTATGTACTGTGATTTATACAATAGTAGAAAAGGGATAGATGATACTAAAGTATAAAAATATGTGCTGCTTGTGTTGACCCTACAATGCAAGGTAAAGAGAGAAATGATTATGGATATATTTGTAGCCTGGATAGCTTATTATTACGGATATATCCTTAGCCCGGATAGAAAGAGTGAAACTGGATTTTGTATTTTATACTAAGATGTGAAAAAATTAAACTTTAGTGCAATTCATTTCAACCTTGATTGGAAACTAAACAAGGCGGACAAGCAGAATGCACTACTGTACTTTGAAGTAGTTGTCTCAAATGGACAAAAAAGTCTCCCTGAGTTCCATGATTTTGGAAGTTAAGAAGTAACCCTATAATGTTATTTTGTTGTCCAGAGAGAATCCATCAAGCCCAAGGTGCTGCGGCCAAAGCCAAGAAGACATTGACGAGACCCAAGGCAGGAAAAGCTGTAAGAATCTAACTCTTAGCGTTCTTTTTTTTTCTTTCAATCCTCTAAACTGCCAACACAATGCAATTAACATCATAGATAAAACAAGAATGAATGGAGTGCTTTCACCGCAGAGATCAGGAAAATGCCAGAAACTGCAAAATTTGATGACTTTGCTAGCGAAAATCTTCAACTGAAACTTGAATCCTCTTGTACTATGAGAAAATATTGTCTGCTGTATGTTGCTTCGAAAGAAAAATTTACATTATGTTAAGTAGCTTTATAGTCAGCCCTGAACTATATATACACAGAGCAGCCACATTCAAAACTGTGTACACACTTTGATAACTATGCATTGCTGAACATATAGCTTCTCGAATGTTAATGTTACTTATATATTATACAACATTGAACTATTTATTTTGAAGTTTGCTACGCTGTCTCTCCATTGAATAATTTCTTTTCTTCAGGGAAAGGAGGCAGCAGCAAGCCAGGCTGCGCAACCTGCTGTTCCAACCACTACCGTCAATCTTGTCAAGCCGACATTCTCCCTCTCCACCCTCCCATCCCCCTCCACTAAAACACAGCCTCCAGCACCTACCTCTATCTCTGGTCTTGTTGACCCCTTGAACTTGTTAGAAACTCCGTCTATTCTTTCCAAGAGCACCAAAGCGGCAGCAGCCTCTAAAGCCTCAAAAGCCTTGGCTGCTTCATCCGCCACTCTAACCCAACCCACAGTCGCTCAGTTACGAGCTGCTCAAGCGGCTCTCGCCAGATCCCCAGTCACGACTGGAAAATTACAAACTGTCAAGCAGTTGACTTCAGGAGTTACAACAGCCTCAACAGTCACCAACGTAACGTCATCCGTCTTAACCGTCACCTCTGTGGGTCTGAGTACGACCTCGTCTTTAGCAGCACAGCTTTTGTACTCTCCTCGCTTGACGTCGACAGGACGGTCGTCGTCCAAGGTCGCGGGAGGGGTACCCTCGTCGACCTGTGCAACAACATTTAACCTCGTCACCACTATGAATCCATCCCAGTCTGCGCCCACCCTAAATAGAGCGGTGACTGCGCCCGTGTCGACAATAAGCATGCTGCAGAATCAAAAACTACTCAAGCAGCAGCAGTCGGCTTCCCAGAGCATGCTGAAACAAAACGCTTCCCTCGTGGCTGCGGTCGGACAAACTGTCGCAGCTGCTGCCAACTCCCCGGCTGTTTCAGGCGTCGGGAAACAGACTGCTGGGGCAAATTTAAAGCAGACATTCTCTATGACAGCGAAACAGGCGTCACAGTCTGCCAACATTGGTGTACAGAAAACTCAAGTCAACTTGGCTAATTCCAAAGCAATAGCTGGTTTAAAACAGACCTCCCTTATACTGTCTCAAGAAGCAGTGGCTAATCTGTCGGCATCTCAGTCCTCGCTGCTCGCCCAGCAAGGTGGGAAGTTGGTGACCTTGAACACTGGAGCTGGTCCTGGGGAGGTAGGTCCTTAGGTGTCGTTGGTGATTTTATTCTCATTACGATTAAAGAGTTGTGGTTGGGAGGCAGGAGGGGAGGAAGAGAGAGAGAGAGGAGTGAGAGAGAGAGGGAGGGATAGAAGGGTAAGAAGGATATCTTTTTTTTGTTTTGATATTGCTTTTTTGGGTTTTTCAGAAATGTTTAAACATTGCTACAAATTATTTCAACCAGGGAGCAGTCATTATCCAGCAACCAACGGCCGTCACTGCAAGAGGGGTTAGACCACAGGCCATCAAGCTGCCAGGTGAGCTGATTACTGATGAACATATCATCACGAGGAAAAGAATAATGATAATAATTATAAAATATAATGATGATGATGATGATGATGATGATAATTGACGACAATGATGATAATTATAATGATAATTTATGTAGCGCCTTAAATGACCATATGTAATGTGCTCAGTGACACTTTACACCAAGGCAAGTTAAACTAAAAACATAAATAATAATAAGAAGAATAGTTGATGTTTATATTGCGCAGTATATCCCCATAGTAAGGAGGCTCTGGGTTGGGTACGTCAATTATCAAAATGTCCATGTTCCCAGCTTGCCAATTCCCTGGTTGGGCTGTTCGGGGATTTGCAGGTCTGTCGCTGTGTTGCATGTTCCTACTTAGGATTTTTTTTTAAAAGTGGCAGCTTTGCGTGAAGAAAACAAGTCGATGTTGGTAAAGTTGAATTTGGTGTCAGTTAATGCTTTTCCAGTGTCTCTACCCAACAGTGTAGTAATGATAATATACAGGTTGACCTCAACTTGGATAAGAATGCACTTAGATACTAGTTAAAAGTTTTTGAGAATGAACGACCCTAATCAATGTCTCTCGGAAAACAACTCTCACATCCCTCTAGTTTGTCTCCACACACTTAAATGACAAAATAAATCTTTTGAGTCATGTCATGGTGTGAGATTTGTATGGGTATTTTCCTAATAAACACATTTTCCTTTCCCTTTTATCTTTCTTGTCTCGTCAAGGGGGCAATTTAGTCCAGCCCATGATTGGAGGCAAGCCGATCCAGCTGAGCGGCAAGCCTCTCGCACAAGCCAAAGGTTTGGTCCAGCTCGCTGGGAAGGGAGGGCAGTCATTGGGTGTTATACGCACCCCCCACGGCCCCATCTCCACCATCAATCTGATTCCACAGTCCTTCACCACTCTGTCTGGAGCTGCGACCACTGGTAGCGGGAAAGCAGCCACTGTCCTCGGTAATATATCCATGTAGTAATGATAAAATCACTGACGCTGATGGTGGACGCTATGTTTACATTATAATATTGACAAAAATCTGCCATGAAAAACAATTTTCCTTTTTCTCCTCTTTTTCTTTATTTAATTCTTTCTTTCTTTCTACTTTCTACCAATTCCTCTGAGTGCTGCATCACAGCGCAGAGGTTAGTCTTATGTTTAAGGACTATTTATTAAATCTGACTACTGATTATTTAAAAACTTATAAACGGGAGAAGCATTCCATTCTCATATAAAAATTGCTTTTGTGGCAATCCTTTTTATGTTTTTTTTGTTTTTTAAAGGGTTTTTTTTTGTGTGTGTGTAAATGTTATCATTAAGATCTTATTTGCAGCGCATTATTTTTCATTTATCAATGCTCATGATACTGTGATTTTAAAAAACTGACAAAAACACTTGAGATATTTGAGAATATATTATTCTCTATAAACAGTATTGTAATTCCATCAAAGCGGCTGTTTGCTCAGAATGTAGAGTTTCATTTCCCATTCAAGTTACATTCACTTGCTGCCGAATTCTTTAGAACTTATCCAACACCCTTTTGGTTAGAAATGGGGATTTTTCTAATCAATGTTGGCTAATGTCGTAAAGATTCTGATGCATTGTTTCATACTCCAAGAGTAATAAGGCATTGCAGGACATGGGGCACGCTCATGAATTGATGGAATGGATGCAGGTGTATTAATTGTTGATTCTGTTCACAGTGTTGGTTCAGATATTATGGTGTTCAATATTGATATGGATTGCAGCAAGTGGTAATGCTGCCAAATGAACATCATTTGTTTTGTTGTCGCATTCTGTATAAACAGTATACACCGTGATAGATGATAAACAAGACACCAATGAATGAAAATGTGTCATTGTGAGCTCATCCCTGATGCACCTCTGGGGTTTTTGGTCATTTCCAGCCATATTGAATATCAGCTTTTCCCACCTAGGATATTATCATACCCAGTATCCAGAATGTTTGTTGAGAGGCGAGAAATTAGATTTTATTCTATTGGGGCAAATGTATTATTTTTCTTATTTGAATACCAGATATGAAATTTGTTTAATTACTTCCTGCTTGTACACCCTTATTATAGCTGTGGGCAGCCCGGCCACAACTGGTCAAGCCACTCACTCCAGTGGCGGCTCACTCCTGACTGGACAGGTCAGCAATGCCTCCAGTGTTTCTATCCTCCAAGGAAACACTCCGGCTGCTACCGGTCAGCCCAAGATCATCAACCAGACACATGCTGGCATTGTGGTCACCCAACTGGCCCAGGGTGGCCTGGCTCTGAGATCTGGTCAGTTTGAAGCTTGTGCCTTATGACTGCAGCTAATAATACTGCTATATAGTGTGACCCCATTGACTTCTGTGAAAAATTGCTCAATCATTCTTTCATTGGAATTCTTTTCTCTCCCCCCCCCTCCCCCCCTAACCCATGCACACCTCACATTCAAACACTTAGTCTTTCTCCTTATCAAATTCAGTCAATGCATCATTAGTAAAAACAATATAAAAAAGCAAATATACTGACCAATTTAGATGTTTCATATTCCTATTACCCTAATTCACCACTCACACGTTTGGCATCTCGCAGAAAGTGGATATGAGGACTTGCTCTGATAACAGGGGCATGACAAGTCCGTTTCTTTTCCCTGTAGATTGTGAGAATGTAGATAACCTTAATGTGTTTCAAGAATCATGCAGAATACACGCTTGGCTTTATCACTATTGTCATTGTCCCATTTTCCATTGTTTTGTTTTTTTAAATTGCATTTTATTTATTTATTTGTTAGGTGCTCCAGTGTCTGGTACGACTAAGATGATCTCTGGCCAGACCAACTTGGTACCCACACAGTTCATTCTTCAGCATGCGACAGCTACACCTGGCACTAACACACAAGGATCTATAGGACAAAGTGAGTTTTTATATGAGCTTATAGACAAGCATAAATGATATTCAAAGCAGCCACGCCAGAAATATTGGATGACTCTGCAGCGAAGGGGTGTTAAGTCACTAAAGTCATTTAGTCGTCATGAAAATAAAAGAATATGGAGCGGCAAGGCGGTGTTGTCGTGGCAGGCATGGGGTCGATTCACCCCTTTGACAATCTTTTTTCCTTCTTGTCTCTCTTTGGCATTGTAACATTTTCATACTACGTGTATTACTATTTCGTCCTAAAACTCAAGACCGATGCCATGTCGTCATCAATCTGGTCATGCCTTTCTCTTCGTTGCCTATCATACCATATTCAGCCTAAGCAGTTCTTACAGTTTCTGTGACATTCTTTCCTGTGCTTTGTCTGGTGTTGTATTTTGTAATTTATAATCAAGGCTTTGATCTTCACCCATTTATTTTTTGTCTGCTTCTGTAAAATCCACAGAATTTGAAACATGCAGCATTGCTTGGTTGACACGCTTATAGTCTTTAGTGAAATATGTATAGAAGAGTGAAATTGACTGGTCAAATTTGGCACTGGTGTAAAACTGAAGCAGCCCATGAGAAAGAGAACAAAATGAAGCATCTGGTGTTATGGTCACAAGACTAGGTATTGTATTTATTGCATTTTCTTGCTTTCCATTACCAAATGAAATGTCACAGAATATTGGAATTATTGCAGACATCTTAATATTCACATATATATTTTTAAACAGGTGTGGCAGCCCCTCTTATTGTCAGTAACGCTGGGGGGAAAGGCGGTCAAAACCTTCAGGTATGTTGAGCACAGGATCTTACAAATGGGGCGATTTTTCAGAATTGTTTTTTTTTTTAAAGATGGGTTTTAAAGTTGTGGGTTTGTGTTGTCTTCAGGTATACCTATTTACTCAGGCCTCTCCATGCCTACTCCTGCTGGGGTATAAGGCATCGACAAGAGTCCTCCTGTGTCTTTGCTTCTATTATGCTCTCACAAGTTTGTCTGAAGGTCTCTCTTCTTCATCTTATGGAAAATGTGTTTGTGTATCATGCTTTGTTGTTTTTATCTGTCTCTGTTGGTAGGGGAATTATTGGTAGGAGGAAGACGTAATGGAGGGAGAGGATTTGTAGACCTGCCATCAGTGCAGACTTAATTTGTATTATACAGATTTAAAAAAACAAAACACTTATGGACCATTTTTGGATTATTATTTTTTTATATTGAATACAGCTTTTCTTCATTCAAATAATGAATGTCTCAAAACTGTTTTTCAGTTACATTTTTTTCTGTTAAATAATTTACTTAAAATTGAGCTAAAATGTTTTGAACACAAATACTGAGCTAAAATATGTTAAATCTTATGTATTAAAGCATAATAGTAGAATTATTTTTTTCTTGATTTGTATTTATATAAGCACTCTAGTGAAGAAGATACAGATTTTTTCCCTTCTGATTCGGGTTTGTTTTCAGGATAATACAGATTTTTTTTTCCAAGAGTGTGACAGGTCTGGGTTTGAAGTGGCTCTGGTGGGGTTTTCTGTTTCTCATTCTGTCAACTCAACCTTCGTCTTACATTCTCCCATTGCTGTATGGTCATGATATTTGTGCCGCTGTACTTCTCTTTTCACAAACAGCATTTATATAGATATATAGATTCATGCTCTAGCTTTATCACGCTTGGAATGTATGCACTCTCTCTGTCTCTCTATCTATCTATCTATCTGTCTCTCCTTTGCCCCTCCCGTCTGTCATTTTAACTGTTTATGCTTGAAGAGTGTTTTTTCAAAACTCTGTATCCGACATTTTGATTTTTGTCAGAAATGGGAGAAAAAAAAACATTTATAAAAATATGAATATCAATTGATTAAGTTCCTCCTGTTTCCTGCTATAATGCATATTTTTAGAATTGATAGTAGAGGTACACAAAGAAGTCTCATTTGATTTGATTTATAAAGATGTGAGAGTTTTCTCCCTTTTCTGACCAGCATTGAAACGTTTGAGATACAGAGTTTTGGAAAAATGCCTTTCAATCGTTTCCCCTGGGCTTTTTCAGGTGATGAGAACCGTCCTATCTCAGCACGGCAACTTGAAACCTGGCCAAGCCACCATACTCATCTCACAACCAGCCATGTCTGCAGTGGCGTCCTCTCCTATCATTGCATCCACCTCCACACAGGTAACACATGTTATATTTTCCTCTATTTCAAGGTCGCATTGGTCTTTAACTCACTGGCTGCCGTGGCCGATAAGCACCAGCAATGTCATCTGGACACCTGTCAGTTCGTATTTTGCAGGTTTTAAAGATTATTGACCGGATGTAGTCAGGTCAGCCACATCAATTCCTTTTACTGTATTTATATAATCCCTTTTACTGTATTTATATAATCCCTTTTACTGTATTTATATAATCCCTTTTACTGTATTTATATAATCCCTTTTACTGTATTTATTACTAGCGATGAAAGTAATGGATAGACCCATGAAAACTTCTTAGATGAAACCATGCCGAAAAAAGATAGCAGCCAGAGAGTGAAAGCAAAAGCCAACAGTAGTTATTATGTTATTGGTTGATCAAAGATGTTTGGGGCCGCTCAAATTGTTTTGGATCAACTGAACTGCCTTTTGGATTGTCGTTATTGAACTGGGAATGAGTCAAAATAATGCAAGTGGGACAACAAAATGATTGGTGTTACGCCTGTTTCAATCAATGGGTTCAATGATTTGGTGCAAAAAGAGCGTTTTTGTTATTGTAAATCTTTAAAAAAAAAAGTTTTAGTGAAATAACTCTTGATTTTTTATTTTTTTTGGGTTGATTTTCTCCCCCAATGGTTTATCATTAAAAATTTGACTCACTTCCAGATAATGGAGATTGGGTTACACATGTTACAAATGTGTGGCTTTAAGTCCATCCATCAGTCTTTTAAAAACCTTTATTGAAGCATCTGTCTTCATAGTTTATTAAAAAATTATATCTATGCATTACTTGGAAGAAAATTTTAACTCTGAAATCTGAGATGACCTCTTCTTTTACCCTCTCAGATGATTCAACAGTCATCCAGCACAAAATCCACAGGTCGCGGCTCCCCCAAGGGCAAAGGTCAACCAGTATATGCTCGCATCATCACACCACCGCCAGGCCTCAAACTTGCCAACGTTCCTGTATCCGGTTCAGCAGGAGGGGTCAACATGCTGCAGACGATGGGGAAGTTATTGGCATCCTCGAAGCTTGCTGCCCACCAGCTACCTGTGGTGACCCTGGCCATGCCCCAAGCAGGCACCATTCACATGGGTGCTGGGTCGGTGGCCAAGGAAGACACTGTTACTATGTTAGTCGCTGGTACAGGGGAAAATGCTACCAGTCTCTTAGCTAAAAAGGCAGATGAAAATGGACAGAGTTGACCACAGAGGTAGTTTTTGTTTGTTTTGTGGAACAAGTTTAAATGGGAGTTGAATTTGTCTTTGTTTTGTGCTTGCTTTTTTGTGGATTTATCCAGAATCTTGAGAAAAATAATAAAATGATTGTGATCAGTTTTCACACATAGTCATGGTGCTTGAAATCACCTTCAATTTCAATATGCTGAGGTAATATAGCAATTTAAAAAAGGTTTTGTCCTGGAATATGTAAGGCAATTAAAGCCTCTATATTTACCGATCATGTTGAATATCTGCTACATTACCATCAGACGTATTGTTAACATTGACAAAGACGTAACCATCAGATGCATTGTTGGCATTGACAAAGATGTAACTATCAGATGCATTGTTGACATTGACAAAGACGTAACCATCAGATGCATTGTTGGCATTGACTATGATAATATTTTTGACAGGGTTGCCATACCTACATATCAGTCAGGTTTTTGGCTTCAAGCTCACCTTGTTCATTATGCTTTTTAACTTTCAATTTACGCTTGAAAACGGGTATTTTGAAACTGACAGCACATATTATTTTTGATATCTGTAACAAGATAAAATGGGACACGTTAAGTAACATTTTCTATGCTATTAAATGTTTCAGAATACGTGTTTTTGAGTGTATTTATTTTTCATGTTTAACAAAGTCGAGACATAATGTCTTGATACTGTTCTTTTTTTTAAAAACTGACCATGTGTAAAGTTTAATTGTAAAAAAACGCTTTCTATTTAAAACAACAGAGTTGTTGAAAATAAAAAACAAAATTTTAAAAACTTGTGTCTTTTCCTTCCTTTCATGTGAAAGTATGTGGAGTCCAACTTTCTTTTGTTTTATGTATAGTCTGCATCCCTCCACAGCCTTTACATCATTTATCACGCGGCAGGGAACATACAGTACAGCAGCCTGTTAGATGCTTCATACTAACAATATCTCATCCTGTCTGTAGCCATGAACTCATTCACACCAAAGTTGAGATAGGGAAGTATAGGTGAGGATACTTTCCCAAGGAATTGCTGTCCAGGCCCAGGATTTGAGCCCCAGATCTCGAGTCTGGCAGCCTAACCACTATCACCGGAACCTACTTGGAGGCTCAATTACTTTTCTACCTAGTACTAGTACCTACCTCTACAAGTGTGATATTTTCAGGGCTTCTTGGCGACGTCAGTCTTTCACTAGTACAAGTACCATTTGGTAACATATGGTACTGTATGCAGTTTAATTGAAACCAGCCCGCTCATAATACGTTTTTAGTAGTATTTAGTTTCAATTTTATATTTGATTATACTACATACATGGTTCACGGAAATTGAAATAACTTTCTTTAAAATAACTGGATTATTAAAGAAATAAATGATTTCCCACTGAGTACAAATTTCCATTATTCATCAGTAAATAATTTGAATGATAAATTTTTGTTGCCTTAGGCTATGAGCATGGTGACACGGACAGACAGGGACAGCTACTTACTGTCGGACAGGAACGGACAGGCACATGGAAATGTGCTCACATTAAAAAAGACAGCGAGAGACAGCAACATAGTAATACCACATACTCTCACCTTGTAGTTATAGGGAAAGTCTGATTTTAAAGTTAATTTTTATTTATTATCTGTGGTGGGAAGGAGACTAGACAAAAAATACATGTATCTTTGAAAACTTAACATCCGATCCCAATTCACGGCCTATGGTCTTCCACTGCTTCAATATATATTCACGATTAACGTGATTTTTGTCGCTCTTGTCAAAAACTGATGGTCTTTTTGGCACTGCAATAATCATTTTCTCTTCGTCGAACTTGACATAAATATAAGAACGATCACTGTAGGATTGATAAGGATAATTGAACCGTATATTTTAGCTCCCTTGAAACGGACAGACAGGAGAAATAGTGCACCCACTGTTTGAATTTTGCTGTCTGTGCCTGTCCGTGTTCACCATGGTCGGGTTGATGATTTTTACAAGAAATCAAGAGAGTTTTGACTGCACGATTTTAAAGTGTGAATGTGACAGCAATAAGCTGTCCCTGTCCGTGTGTTCGTAGCCTAACTCTTTATGAATTTTCATTTTCCATTTCTCAGTCCTGTACACAACTCATTACTATTACAATTACTATTATAGTAATAATGACCTGCCGGAGCTATGTTGACATGAGCGAAATACAGAGTATCTAAATTAGCTTCAATGATTGACAGCACAAAACTGATGTTTCAACCATAGGCTGTTTTACTTGTGATTGTTCTTTATTAATTTTCGCTTCACAAAGACATGGTCGAAACGTCGCTGTTTGGACTGTCAATGTCAATCATCAATGCAAATGAACGTTATTTTCACTCATCGATCCTCTCCTTGATATATCTCTGAAAATTCAAATTCAAGACACAGCCAAATAAAATAAAACAATAAATTATATATATATATACAGCAGGTGCCGGCTTCAAGCACGGTTCGCATTCAAGCATGCAAACTCACTCTTATCGATTTTTTTCTATATAAACTAATCGCTTTTAAGCACGGTCACTTCGGATTAAAGCACGCCTCGATCCTAGCATCACTCTAATTTTTATCCCAAAATTTAAGTAAGATTGTGTTGCACAATCGAACACCGCACATTCAGTTAGCGTGTACAAGTAAAAGTATAAGTGCTAATTACGCATCTCTATACACATTATTATTACCCCCTACCTATTGTATTGTACGGTATGAGTCACCAACAA
>JARDUL010291816.1:0-13903 GCA_030265205.1 Dirona pellucida | reverse complement strand
TCATATTTTCACTTGACCAGTGGTCGTCCTAGCGTCAACATCGCCTGATTCCCACAGTTTGAGATTTTCCATTTGTGCTAGATTTGTTTTGTTTTTTTGTGCCTGTTGGCTGATAAAGGGGAGACCCGAATCGTTCTTTGTATTGTTATTTGTTTATACCTGGTGCTACACCATTTTCACCTTTTCTGCATACCTCTTTTTTGGATTTTAGCTTCTGGCAGCCCTCATTCCTTTACCTTACCATTATAAGAGTTTCAGTAGGCCTCAATGACCTTTGTCTCACCCTATCACTTTAGTCATATAAACATTAAAAACAATCACTTACACTGATCAATACAATTTCAATCATCAAATATACATCAAAGAATTTAACTTCCAGTCAATCCCATTTTTTAAACTATTAATTGAACAAGCAGTTCTAGTTTCAGTTTTCAGGCCGATCCAGACTTTAGCCGTCCGAATAACAATTGAATGCCCCCTTAAAGATGTGCTAAATCTTTCCATCATTTTCAATCATCAAATTAAATATATATAGGCCTACATCAAAGAATTTAACTCCCGGTCAATCCCATTTTAAAAACTTTTAACTGAACAAGCAGTTGTAGTTTCAGTTTTTAGGCCGTTACAGACTTTTGCCGTCCGAAAAACAAATGAATGCCCATCTTTCCATATGAATTTTGAAATGACACTGTATAATATTAAAAAAAATCTGAAACATCAATATTGTGTAAAAGATAATATAGTTGGATGAGATCCCCTCGCAACCGTTTATATTTCAGCGAAGGTAAAAACAAATGCCTTTTAAGCGCTCCTCATAAGAATAATCACTTATTGCCTTGACCAACAGACTGCCTTTTAAAAACTGGACTTCAGATACAATTTGCATATATATCTTCAAGTCTTGGTCGCACAATTGTTTTAAATAGTGATAGAAACATGATTCCATCGTTCATGTTCATAAAACTTCGTTTTATAATACCCACCAACCTATTAGCTCCGTTGATGCTGTTCATTAATGTGGATATCAAAATTTAATTTCCTGTCAAAAGTAACTCCAACATCCTTCTCTGATGCCGTAGGAGTTAAAACTTCTATAAGTTCCTCATCTGTATGATATAAATTTTCGGTATTTGATCTTCCAATATGTAACACATGACATTTCAAAGAATTGAAACCTAATTGCCAGTCTCGGGACCAAGCAAATAGTGAAAGCAGATCATCCTGCAACAAGTTACAATGTCTGGCATTATTATGAATTTTTGTGTCATCAGCAAACGTTTTGCACGGGGATATTAACACATCAGGAATATAGCTACACTGACTTTATTATTATTTACATGAAAAGCTTTTCAGTGTACACAACTGCAGGGTAGAAACATAAATAATATGCAATACCTCATGCTAACAGTAAGTTGCAGTATGGATGCACAATAGATAACACATTACATTAGGCTGAGGAGTAAATAGCGAGATTAGGTTGGGATCTAGATAACACAAAAGGCTTCCTGAAAATGGTGGGGTGGGACTATGCTGCAGTGCAGAAACGAAAGAGTAGACAAGATCAAGCAATGGAAAAAGCACCTGAAACTGAAAGTGGGAATCAAACCCATGTCTTTTAATGGCACACCCTTGCCTTGCTGAAGTCAAAGTCAATGAAAGTTGTGTGGTACTACTATCATAGACTATGGCCAATACATGCATGAGGTCAATTATTTGGAGGCTACAGGCAGGTTTCGAAGTGTCTTGAGCAATTCAGTTTTCATACTCTCTTGACAAACTCACTCTCTATAATGTAATTTTGAAATTTAGGTGTCATGAGTTTAAATTTAGGCAGAGACTTTACCTCCTACTGTCACCTTGAGGTATTAAAAAGTTTTATTTTTTACTCGATTCTGTTTAGCTGGGCTACCAATACTGCCATTATAGAGTTTGTTTGACAAGTATGTGAAAATGACAACATTTTATATCTGTACAAGTATAATCAATTTCCTTCAGGGATGAAGATAAAACTCATGGATGGATGTTTTGAGGGAGGGGGCAGGGTTTAGGGAGTATATTAAAAGTTTTGTCAGTCTTCAGACTCCCTGTTTTTTACCATCCAAGTAGTTGAATTGTTCTGGCTGCACAATCTAAAGCGCAAGAAGTTATGTCTGGATAATTCAAACTCGCAGTATTTTCCATGTCAGCTGGCAGAACTTGCAGAGAATGAGAAGTTACCCATACAATTGAGATTTGCTTTGATTTTTAATTTTTAATATTCTAACAGGGCAAGCGGATAAGTCAAGTAAATTACGATGACATAGTGGAAGAGAGGGCGATAACTATGCTTTGTGGATATCCTGTCTGTGATCAAAATCTACCAAATGTGAGTGAACAGAATGAAACAAGAATTTTGAAAACTTAACATTTTATCCAATACTTTAAAAATAGATTCTACCTGTACCATTTGAAATGTTCACAATTTTTTTTTGTAGAACAACTGATACTTATCAGTTTTATGACACATGCACATAAAAAACCAAAAACAGACATACGCATTACAAAGGATGGGGCAATTAAATAATTTGAGCTGCATAATCTTATTCAGGTAAGATTAATGTAAGAGTAACTTTGTTTCTCTTGATCTAGTGATGATTGATCATCAGTTAATAGTATTTTTGTTTTAATATATAAAATACTTGTTTTGTTGTTGTCTGTAAGAGGTCACTAGCATGCATGATACTTAATCTACAATTCAGACATCAGAAGTATATTTGTGTCCATAGATCTAGATATTTAATGGATAGTTCAGTTTCACATCTTTGTTTTTTTTTTATAAATTATTTTCTCTGCCATATTTGTCTATTGTTTTAGGCACATGTAAATGTAACTTATAATTCCCATGTTAATATTGTCTATTTTTTTCCCAAATGAGATTTGTTTACTTTATTTGGGTCTTTTAAAGACAAATTTTGAAAATGTTTATATAGAATTTCTTAAATTTTTATGATTTATAGGGAGAAAGGAAGATGCTATAAATATTGGTACTAAATGGTCCTTGTTGATACATGTATTTTTTTTATTTGTTTCATTTAGGTGCCCAGAAAGAAGTATCATATTTCTACAAAAACAAACAAGGTTTATGACATTTCAGAGAGAAAGGTATGGTTTTTTTTCTCAAAACTTAGGTAATTTGAAAGGAAATTATTATTCACTGAGATAGCAATAGTGATTTTGATCTTCACTGAATGATCATGCAAGAGATATGAATATCTGATCTTTTCATTTTGCTTTATTGATGAACCATGCATTTCAGAATTTCTGCAGCAATCAATGCTTTAAGGCCTCCAAGTCTTTCAAACAGCAAATACCTGATTCACCACTTTGGACCAGAGGAGGAGAAAGTATCAACATTATCATATCTCCTCACAAAACAGTACAGTATGTTTCCTCCGTAATGGCATCACTATTCTCTGATATTGTCTTAAGCAGAAAATTAACGATTATGAATCAAACAATTTAATGCAATGTAGGCAGTGTTGTTGTCCATGCATTGATTCTTTAAAACAGACTTTTTTATGCAATAATTAAAACAAAACAAAAAACCAACATGAAAAGTAGAAAGTAACACCTTTTGTTGTATGTTGTTCTTATGTATAATTTGTACACACCTTTAAACTCATTGCTCATGACTTTTTTAGAATGATAACTCTTTATGAGAATTATATACTTTGATTCATTAAGACTCTTCACGATTTTATTTCAGTGGTCTTGTTGGAGAAGAGGTTATTGGAGAAAGACCCAGAGCGAAGTTGCAGAAAGATTTGGAAGAACTTAATGAAATGGATAAGAAATTTGAATCCATGAACATAAGCAATAGCAAGAGCAAGGCACCAAAGCAAACAGAGTGTGGCAAAAAAAAGACTGATGCCTTTAGGAGTGAAGAAATTCATTCACATTCAAAAGAAGACATGACAATGCCAGAGATTGTGTGCGACAAGTCAGGCCGCTCTCTGACAGTTTTAGAGAAAGACAATGTGTGTTTTGAAGAAATTCATAATAATTTTGATAACCTTGATCTGGAAGATTCTAAAACAGGACTAGGGGTGTCAGACTCCCATCAAAGAGATGAAACGAATTCAGTTGCTACCTCTAGTTCTTCAAGCAAAATTAGTTCCCCGTGCGTTTCTGATGATAAAAGTAGTAGCACAGCTGTCAAGGAATTACACTCACAGTCTGTTTCAAAGTTAGAGCAGCTTCAAAGACTTTTACATCAACGGAAAAATATTTTGTCTGGAATGGTGGATTTACAAGACTCAAAAAAAGAAGTCAAATCAAGTAAAGATCAACTGCAGGAAAAGAAGAGTGATTCCTTAGATGTTAAAGTTGATAATTCATGGGATGATGTTCCTGAAAAGTTATCGCAGCCTGTGCAGAACAAACCATCAGAAAAACCTCATAAGAGGAAAAGCATGCCTTCAACTTCACCACCGTCACCTTTAGAAGTCATCTGCAAAGTGTTGAAAACATGGGTCTCAGTCAACACCATAGAATATTTGAAGCTCAAAAAATCTCCTGATTCAATAGAGCCTCTTTCTGTAAATACCTCTGACCTTCAAAGCCAAGTTGATTATGTAAATCTGTGTAGGAGGTTAGATGATCAAGAAAAGCAGCTTGGCAACATTCTTGAAGAAGGGATTGCTGAAACCACGGATGGTCGTAAGGACTTTAAGGTTGCTCCAAATTATCAAGCATTGAAAGAAGAAGCAGAACAATATCAGTTGAAAGTTACAGAATTTATTACTGGTAAACGACCAAAGGATCAACCCCAAGAAAAGGTGATTTATTTGATTTATTTATTCTTACTTTTTTTTATCAGTTTAATATCACAACTAATATTGAATAACCTAGTATGAAAGGTTATCTACTCATTGGGATTGTATTTTGAGAAAATGATAAAACTGCGAAGGTGAGATATACAGGGTGTCTCTAAATTATTACTTGATAAAGATCTGAGATAACCAAAAATCGGTCTCTTAAAAAGAAGTGCTTTGTGTAACATTGTCAGAAATTGATCATAATTTTTACTGATACCTATTTCATCAATGTCCGGCAACTGGTTATTGCTTCTCTTGTCTTAATTCTTAGGTGGTTTAGGTCTTTGACTAGGGTGGCGAAAATACTGATATAGCCCCAAAAGAAAAAAAGTTGAGGGGAGTAGTCTAATATCCGGCAATCTAACGGGTCAAATATTTTACTTGTGGTTTTCAATTGGAGCATGTAATTTTTTTTGTCATCATTACAATTTTTTAATTTACAAAATTAAGAGTCAGTAGCAAATATATTTGAAAACAATTATTCCGAATCTAGGGCTAGGGAAGAGTGTTTTTGATAATAATCAGAAATAATGTTGGTCCAAATTAATTTGAGCTGTTGTAACTGATGTTTTATGAGAAACTGTTTTGGAATAAATATTACAAAATGGGTTAAGCCTTTCATTTTAAAGACTCTGTTAGATTTCTCATCAGTCCTTCAATGCAATGTTTTACATTTATGCTTAAACACTGCCAGAAGCTTGTTTTACTTTGATAATTCTTTCTACTTCACACCAACAGATTGATGCCACAGAGGACGCTTTTATACCAACTGTAGATGCTTATGATCAGTTACAAATTCGTGCCAAAATCGTGTTGGAGCGTCTTGATAAATCGTAAGTTTCAATGTTTTCTCAGTTAAATTAAAAAGGGAATGAATTATTAGATATTAGAAGGAAAAAGAATTGCAGTGCTTCTTTCATTTTTCAGTCTTTGAATACCAAAGCAAAGGACAGTGTTGTTAAGGTGCTACGGTAATGACTTAGGCCAAAATGAAAGTAGCCTACTGTTACATTTTTGATACAATGGCCTAACTCCCAAATACTAATAAAAAGAATAAAAATGTGCTGATGATGTTTTTAGAAAACATAAAAAGCAAAATGACTTTGATAAATAGCCTTGCTTTAGAATCAGGACGGGTTTTTTCTCTCGATCTTCTCAACTCAATCTTCTCAAAACTATGAAAAATGACTTAGGCTATTATGGTGGCCAATATTGGATTGTACTTACAAGGATAAAATCAACATTGGAGTATGTCCCCCTGATGCCTTTGTCATGAGAGACACAAAGACTCAAACGTATTAGCTTAATTGCATCATTCACTTTGAAATTAGCATTTATTTGTGTATTTATTTACTTTTTTTCCTTTTATGAAATTGTCTTTTTATGTATGAAGTGACTGTGTATAAGGAAGAAAACAGAGTGAGCGGAAGTTTGAGTGCTGAGAGTAAGCGTTTTTGTAAGCAAATCATGTAACACTAAGAAAATGTGCCATTTTTGGACAATATAGAATCTTATTAGTAATATTAGCCACCACCTTTCACTGAACACTTTGTTTTATTGATTTCATTTTTTTTTTAAAGATTTTGTTTTGTTTTTATTGTAGAAAGCAGTGTAGGGGCCAGAAATATTTCCAGCTCTGACTACAGCGCTCATAGCCCATAGCTAGAAAGTAGAAAGACTTTGCATCTGAAACATAAGACGAGCATGTGATGACCCTATTACAAGTAGATTGGACAACAATGTAGGCCTACCATGTGATCCATAAATTTTACTGATAAACACTTTGCTGTTGTTACCCTAGTGGTTCATCCTCAGTTACAGGACAACTGGGAGCTGCCACCTGGGCCAACTATATTTTCTTTATCACATAACATTCTTTCAAATTGTTGGGTATACATCTTACATTTTGCAGTTTATGTCTTACTGATACATAATTTCCTCTTCACTTTCTTTGCTTCAGACTACCAGATTTACTTGTTCCGATGTGTTTGTCAGTTCAAGATGTGTCTTCATTTATCAGAGAATTAGTATACACCTTTAGGTAAAGTATAAGTATAAAGATATTTAGAATTATACATGTGTCTTTGATTGTGACTATTGCGTCAACCTATGTGCAAATGACGTAGATATCTTACATTCCCTGAACAAATAAATTATTAAGATGTCCAATCTTTGTCATTCTTTTATTGCTGGTTCTAGACGGACACAATTCATTTGATGGGAGATGTGTACTAAATTGCACATAATTCATGTTGGACATTGAATTGCTCATATTTTGAAAATGTATCCATTGCCTTGAGTTTTTAGCCCTAGTGTTAAATTGGCATTACTTTGATTTGGTGCATTTTAGTATACGCTTCCTACCTAGAGCCAGCAATAAAGGGATGACAATGATTTGGAATTTTTAGAATTGTTAATGCCCAAAAGGTAAGGTACATTATCAGCATACCCTTAATGAAATGTTTTTTTTCTTCATCATATGCCCTATGTGTAGCACATCCTTCTTGTAGCATCAGAAAACAATACGAAACATTTGTATTTTGTGCAATTTTCTGTGCTACTTCTATTTCTTTTCTGCCCATACATTTTTGTCTTTCTTTAATCCTTTTTCTATCTGCTTACTTTCTTTCTATATATAGATAAATTGCATATGGATGTAAATTTATATTTTGTTCTCATATCTTTTCCGTCTCATCAAATACTCATTGAGTGTAATAAATGTCAAGATATTGTTTGCTGGATTTGTCACTTTTTAATGGAAAGACCAATTTGATTTTACTTAAGCTATTACTTTTCTTCTGAAAAAAAATAGGTTGGAGAGAGATACAATCACTTTCAGGCCAGCTGAGTGGACATTGGTTTCCCTTCTTCTTCTCAAAATGTAAGAGCTCTTAGAAAATACATTTTACACAGAGTATCATGTACTGTATGCTATATAAATGAAATATATAGACCTTACAAAATGTAGAATACGGATTTTTGCTAAATTCAGTGGGATCTTTGGATTTATTCTTGAGGAGAGAATGTATTTATCAATTTTAGTTTTGCTTGTTGCTATACCAGCACTAGCTTTTGATATTTACTTAAATTTTAAGATCTATTCCTTAGACTTAGATTTTGACAAATATTTTTGAAGATGTGACCAAGTTTGACAGGTCTCAATTGTAAGGTATCATTTTAATTTTGGAAAGAGACTAAAATTTAGTTTGATTTTCAAACGGACGTATAGGACTGAAAGTAGGCTACCAGTACTTAATAAATTAATCTCTTTAGTCAGCCATTGTGTAAATATGTCAATATGGCATGTGCATCATATTAATATTATGCTGACTAAAATTGTGACTTTGAGCTGATAAGTTTGATGTGATAACACCTTGAATATGACTCACATTAGCACCTGCTCTCTGCTCAATTTTAGGATGACATTTTAACAATAGCTTAACAGTTCTAAAAATTGTGTGAACTGTCTTAAACTGTCTATGGCCATGGGTACACAAGGCTGTATTTAACTTACGATCTCTGGAACTGGAAGATTTTTATATTTTATAAATCATTTTCTATCTCTGTAAAAATGACCTTGTATTCATATTGAGATAAATATTACTTATCGTTTCAGGATTTCCTCCAAAGTAAAATTGGTTGATAAAGCTTTTGAAAATGATTCATCCATACGTCATATTAATGTGCTTCTGATGGGAATAAAACACACAATGGAGGACTTGGAGGTTTTCACCAGAGGATTATTGTCTAATACGACAAAAAAAGATGTTGACTGATATTGATTTGATCTCTTTGTATGTATGCATGTAAATTGTATGAAAAATCATTAAAAATGATGCCCTGCCAAAGTTGCCTTCATAGATTTGAAGTTATTGTTTAAAAAAAAGATAAAGATGGGTTTATAGTTATAGTCCATATCCCGATACAAATGAATAAATGTTTGTTTGTTTGTTTGTTATTGGTTCCCTGTAATACCGTAATTAAACAGTGTAGGGACCAACTCTGAGTCTGGCCGAGGACAGTGTACAAGGCAGAAGGCATCGATGTGCAAACCCAGATACAAATGTATCCAGGTCAAGCGCAAGTCTGTTTCCCACTAGTACACATGGCCTGACGCAGAGCTGGAAAATCTATGGATCAATACAAATGAATAAATGACATTTATATAGCGCCTATCAACGCTTTACACAGTAGTATATTTATTGCCTTTGGAAAGTAACGGAACACTCAACGCTTCATACGCCTCACACTTGCTGATGATAGGAGCCTCACACTTGCTGATAGGCGCCACACACTTGCTGATAGGCGCCAATACAATTGTTGAACAGAACAAAGACGACACTGCTTGCTCTGGAAAACAGGATCACAAAATTTACATCATTTATCCACCAGCAGGATGTGTTTTTCAGTTTCCTTCTGAACTCCCTGAGGAGCATACAGTTACAGTAGTAGCCTGTTAGGCTTATCATACTAACATTCTGACAATATCTGTCTATGCCTGTAGCTGGGTACTTATTCACCTGTGTGAAGAGTCTTTCCCAAGGACTCAACATCGGTAGCTTCAGGGCCTCTTAACATGCCATCAACAACTACAGGCATCACTGGATTATTCTTTCATTTGAAATCATTTCATTTTAAGCGCAAAATAAGTGCTGTTACTGTTACTGTTATTTTGTTATCGTTCAAACTTGAGAGTATCATAGATGTGTCTAAGGATCATGTCTGTTGTCATGATGAATGGTTCTAGATCAAAATCAGATAATGACTGTACCGTTGCTGTTGAGTCTTGGTCTAGACTTGTCCAGTTAGTTATAATTATTCTATCTCAGCAGACATGGCAGAAAGAAGTCTGTGAAGTGGAAGTCAGCATTTCAGGCCCTTTCTAGTGATTTGAACTTACAATTGTACTATGAGATGATGAAACACATTGCCTAACGGTGTCCCATATTCCCAGGTTTTAGACTTGATTCATTACCGTAATATTCCTTTTTTTCAGCGAACCACCCATATTTCAGCGAACCACCCATATTTCAGCGAACCACCCATATTTCAGCGAACCACCCATATTTCATGAAACAATTGGAATTGGGGCGTGGCGGCACTGAAAATGCCAAAGACGGGAAAAGGATGGAAACTTTAAGTGTGTTAAATAAAGTTTGGTTCCCATTGCTGCAATCGTGTTATATTAACTTGTATAGTTTTTAACAAGGCTGATTATAGTTGAACTGTGACTAACTGGTGTAAGGAGGCGTAAAGGTTGAGTACGTTAAGGCATTGTACAAACCACATATTATATTGAAATGCAAGCAGTTGGAGTACACTGGTTGCTATGGTTCTCCTTTAAAGCGTAACATTAACATTACATACTTGGAGACAGAAGTGGAACATTGGTGACGGGAAAACTAACTGAGAAGTCACTTTTATTTTCTTTCCTCCGCTTGTTGTTGAGAGGTCACCTTTTAGTACAAAGGCCAAACTCAGAGGAACTGATTATACCTTTTACTGTGACTGTGATACCTCTCTAAAGCTTGACAAACTCGGAGACAGAATGAGAACGTAGCCGTGATGTTTGAGAATCATTGACCTGGCTACCATGCCATCGGAAATGGTCTTTCCTGTCACCTTTCCTATGTATGAATTCCTTCATTGTTATTATTATTGTAGTTTTACCTTGTCATCCAAAGAAGATATTTTTACAAGCAAAGTTTTATTGCTATCTCTGTAGTGACTGATCCATCTGTTTATTTTGAAAATCTTGAATATAATATGATACAAATATGGAAACATTGAATTTTTTGTCAATTTGGATTTATTTCGATTCGAAATGTCATAATTTAGCTCATTAATCACTAAACGAAAATTCATTGTCCAACAAGATGAGAAAAAGACATATTATATAATATACTTACAAATTTTAATGGTTTTTTTGGGGGGTTATTCATTTCTCTTTTTGGGGGGTTGAAGATTGATATCTTATACAAGAAGCTTAATTAATAGTAAAGACATTTGAGAGTGAAATGAAATTAATTTTTCTGTTGATTTGACTAAACCACATGAATATTGCACGGCAGTCATTACTGAAATATATTATGGATTCTCTCTTTCTCATTTTCACTTGCATAGATGATTCATTTTTATGTGTTGCAGCAAAGCTTCTCACTCGTTTAGCTATTCCACTCTTTATTGTTGAGATTGGTCAGGATGTTCATTCATTCCTACGTCAAGCACATCTCTACCTGAGAATGGACACATAAGGACATTATTAAGATGGGTTGGTGCATTTAACTTTCAAGAAAACAAGACATGCAGTCAACAGTTACATTTTATGTAAAATTATTTTCATTTATATTCTATTTCATAATTTTATTATTGGTAGAAACACTCCTGTATAAAATTGATAGTACCACCCACCCCATCTGACCCCCATGTTGGGAAATATCCAGTTCTTACAGCTGAGGGGTAGGCACCAAGACTACATGTTCAGTGGTACCATTAACGGTTTGGGACTCCTGTTTGTCCAAACATATTATCCTTTGTTGAATCCCTTGAGGTTTGAACGCCAGTGCACGGATCTAGATTCCTTACTACTAGGGATTCATATTTTCATATTCACAGTTTGACCTTTTCAGGGATGGTCGGCAGGGTTAGCAGTGTGTTGGGAATCGAGTGACGAAATATAATAAACTTTTAATTAATGCAGTGTACAGAGTGATTCTTTCCCCTGTTTGCTGAAGCATCTCACCTAACTTTTATCACCAACACTCACACTCGCACTCATAGTCTGATTAAGAAAGTTGTTTAAGTATTTATATGAAGTCTATCAATGTTGCCTAGTGATCAGGCTACTCGAGATCGAGAGGTCTAGAGTTCGAATCCTGTCTGAAACTACCCGTGTTGAGCCCTTGGGAAAGACACATTTTTCCCTTGCTCAACTTCGGTGTGAATGAGTACCCAGCTACAGGCAGAGAACACGCAGGTTAGAGTCCTTTCTATATTGTCTATTTCTGCTATGGACTGTGTTTTACATTAAAGTGGAGGACGGGGTTTTTAGTCTGGTGGATATATACATAGATCTATCCCTACGTCACTTTGCTAAGTAGATTCTCCACCACCAACCCGCCCCCAACCTGGACATAGCAAGTCAAGTCCTTCAGAGCCTATGCCCCACTGAGCCGGTGCTTATTCATATTATACTTATACCGGTTTGCAAGGCGTGTATCGGTTATAATAAGTATTCGTCACCCTCTAGATGTTATTTCCACGCCACTGCGCCTTCTCCTGCAAACAGGTGAATGCTAAAATATAATCAAATTAAATTAGAAATAATAATATCACTCACTTGCATAATTTGTTATTCATGGGACAGTCTTGCAGTATCTGGGGTACAAGGGGGCCCCGTCTCTACCCTTTCGTCGGCAACAAGTCCAAGCTGACTGGGCGGCGTGACAACATCACTGACTCCACATTCTTTGACTATGTACCCAGATTCTCGTAGGTCTTTGCTTACCATAGTTACGATTTCCTGTTTCTGTTCATCGCCAATGATGGGTTCTAGTTCTGTGATCTCTTCTCTTGAATGATCTCCGTTTGATAAATCGACAATTCTTAGGACCTGGCATTCTTGTTTGGCATCGTTTTGTTCTGTTTTGTAACTTCCATTTGACGCATTATCTTGTGAAGTACAGTGTTCTTCTTCACGTGTGGCTTTCGTAATGTTGGTATCGTTATCATTGTCTACGTTTTTATGGTCACCGGCCGACAAATCTTGGAGTTCAAGATTGGGTCCTTTCTGACTTGTACTTGTACATTTAAACTTGGCATCAGGATATTTCTTTAGTATAATGATGTCCTCCGAAGGGAGCGTAGGATTTACCTTATTTTTGAAACAGGTGTTTCGAATTGAGGCCTTTGCAGTTGTTGTTTGATGTGAAGTTTGTCCTTTGGTACAAACTGCCCCCATGTTTATGGTTATTTCTGTGGCAATCTGAATTTAAAAAAATTGTGCAGCCAATTCGACGACGTCATAGATGACAACAACAAAAATATTGAAGATGTGTTTAATTCGGTGCTAAATGTGCTTGTGGTCTATTGTGAGTTTGAATGTGAATAGAAAAAAAGAAAAGTAGAAAATCTAGTCTTATCGACGACTTCAAAGCCATCATTCCGAGATGAAAAACGACGTCACAAACACTGTTTGTAAAAGCAAAACAAATCTGGTTTGATAAAACATACTAGACTATCGTAACTATTCTATTAAAGTGAAAGAGTATAACCATATCACTATATCACAACCATATTATATAGAGTGACAATGGTACAAGCATGTTACAGTGTCGGTGAGAGACAATAAACAAGAAATACAAAAGCTTGTCGAAAGTGGGGATCGAACCCATGCCTGCCACGACGAAACCGTTTTGCCGACAAAAGCAGACCGACTCACTGCTATGCCGCCACCAATATCAATCCACCGTATTACAACAGTGTGTAACACTCCGACCAAACAGTCATAATAAAGATGGCGTGGCTGCTTGAAGCCAGGTGTATTTACTTTTTCTTCTTCTCGTTGCTAAATGTGCTTTGTTTTTATAAAGGGCAAACCCGAAACGTTATTGTATTGTCTACATATAAAGTCACATTTCATCTTTGGTTGTTTGTATTTTTGTTGGATTTCTTGATACGTATATTACCAGAGAAACCTAGGACCTCCCCGCCTTACTACCAGACCAGAACCCTTTAATATCTAGGGCAGCATTCATCTGAAACAGGATCTGTACTGTAAGGAATTTTATAAAATATTGCTGAAGATAAAAATCTAATAAACATTGCAGGTAGCCCCATCAGCAGAAGAGTGCATGAGCGGCGGTGGCGACGTGATATCCAGGAAAAGATGAAAACGTTACATACAGTTACAAGAATGGCCGTGTCAAAACATGGGAGGGGTGGTGTGTGTGTGTGTGTGTGTGTGTGTGTGTGTGTGTGTGTGTGTGTGAGAGAGAGATAGATAGAGGAGAGAGATAGAGGGGCGGGGGGGGGGGGGGTAGAGAGAG
>JARDUL010291706.1:0-13913 GCA_030265205.1 Dirona pellucida | reverse complement strand
TGATGTATGTGCGCCTAGAGCTATCATGTGATGGGATTGGGCGCAATATAAATAAATTTCATTATTATTATTATTATAGTGTAAAGGAGATAAAATGAAAAGTCAATGAAAGACTATATGAATGTTATCATGTTATCGAACAGTTGGAGTTAAAAGAGGTTCATACTGTATTACAATATAGTGACCATTATTTCGTAATCACTGAAATGAACATATTACAGCTGTTATTAGTGTGCAGCCATGGGGGTAAAAATAATGTTATTGAGCCAAGGAAACTATAACCGGGTGTCAGTTATGACAAGTAAATATTCACAAAGAGTTATAGGTACTTAAATAACTTGTGTAACAATTTAAAATAAATGGTAAAAAAACAAGTGATTTTGGGACCAAGTGGACAATCCACTTCTACCATCAATTCCCCCCCCCCCTATCCCCCTTTTTTCTCTCTCTTAGTTCATCTGTCCCTTTCAGAGTCAGCCATGATGGGGGAAACCAAAACATTCGTGACAATGAGTTTAGACTGACAGTGACAGACGAGGAAGGAAGTTGGGCTATCAACAACAACCTACTTTTCCTGGCCAGACCTTGACGCTTTGCCTCCATCTTGGTTATTTCATTCAATAAGGCTTTCTCTTTCTATCAATGAAATTGAAATAAAACATAGAGAGAAGAAAAGACATCAATTACAGTCCTTGGATATAACAGGACTGATGGGACCAGCAGGTTTTCCCTGTGTTATAAGCAAGTCATGTAATATCCAAAATTATGGGAGACAACCTAGTTTTGATTTGAGCCTTCATTACACTATGTATGGTTACCTCCCCTGATCACTAACTAAGCACTGAAATGTGACCTCGGGGTCAGTGTGCGCCTTCACCCCATGCGCATCCCGCCACCCCCCCCCCCCCCCCCCTCTTGCCCTAACCCCAATTAGACTCTCTTGACCATGTTACAGTACATTACCGAGACAATGCCAATAGCGTCTTCATGAATGGGGTGTGCGTATGTGAAGTGCATGTGTGTGCGTGCTTGTATGAGTTTAGACAGATTACAACTTTACATGCGTGGAATCCCGGTTACAGCCGAGTTGGCGTTAATTGAGCACTGCTTTATTTAGCACTGGTTCTTGCTACTTAAACTTACTTATACTTATAGATTAATTTGTCACTGTTGTTATATCCAAGTGCTATGTCAAATCGTCCTTCAAAAATATCACCAAAGATAATCAAAGTTGAGTTTACATTACCCATCAATTAAATGCCTGAACTGGATCATTTGACATATCCATACAGATACAGGTACAGATACATCAAGCAAATATCTCGACACAGATCGCAATAATCAAATAACACATCAAATCAATCAAAATGGTATGTTATGACCTGAAATCAATCTATAAGCAGTTAAGGAAGCGTTTTTTATCAAGACCTAAAATTGGCAAAGGAAACACCTCATCATTCAATTTTGCTCATATCTTGTTTCAAAACTTACTGCAACCTTCCATGTTTTCTCAGACTGCCCCACGTTTTAAACAAGTTTTACTCAAATGACACACATTGATAGTTTCTAGCACACGTTATATTCCCACACAAAATCATGACCCATCAATCCAAGATTACACTTTCCAGCATGAAGGGTCACGAGTCATAGTCATAATTTCTTTTTCTGAAATATATTTCATCGATAAAACTACCATTGCATGGTTAAAAATTAATATGAAATTATCAAATAGCTATATTTAATATGACCAATTTGAATTTACTTTCTACATATTTGAGTTTTCAGAAAGATAAATGTGAAACTTGAACTGGTGCTATCCATAGATATAAAACTGGAATATACTACAAGAACTTATTGCACTGCCATGAAGGAAGGCCATATGTCGATAAAATGAGCTGTACTGTAATTGTAAGAATGACAGTTGCCATTTGAAGACCAAACCTACTACGCCTGTCATTGCATGATTGCAATGTCAAACATAGAGGAAACATGACATGCTATTAATTGCGCCTTCTTGGATTTTCCTTCCTTAGAATTAGAATTGTTTTCAATCTTTCACAGTGGCCATCCTAAATAGTGCACAAACTGTTAAAAGAGAGACATTCCCTTTTTTAGAAAATCGACTCACATAAAAGCTCCTTGCGTTGAAAAGCTCTGAAGAGATTGTGGACAGACAAATTTCAAACTCAGATCTGCAAAAAGAAAACAATATATTTCACATCATACCAATAACACGACTTGAGTCACAATAAGTCATAAAGGGTATGGATTCATAGCTTCCAAAAGACGCAAACAAAACAAATTAGCTTCCCATTCCTTCCTGTTTACAAATGATTTCTATTATATCTTTCTCTTAGTCTTAGTCTTAGTGACCTTCCTCCACCTATATCTTCTCAATCTCTGTGTTATTGGTCCAGAAGCGTTTATGTTTTTAGTGACATTGTTCCTCTTTGTTTGACGTTTTGTCTTTTGTAAGCCACCAACACATTCCTTTAAGTCTTGGGCCATACCATTGACTTCAGGAGGACTCTTTTCATTCCTGTCACAAACATTGCAGTTTTGTCAAACAGTAAATTATCTTCTCTCTCATCACAATTAATTTTACTAATGATCTCCACACTACACACACATAAAGCAGGAAAGCAGATTCACCACGTGATTGTTCCTGTTTGGGCCTGAAACAAATTAAATGGAATTTCTTTTCATTTTTGCTGTAAAAGTAAAGTCCTTAAGATTAAGAGCCTTGAACCCAAAAAAACCAGTGTTTATTCCAGTTTCTGTAGCATGAAGCGGACAGTGACAATATGTCACCTTTCTGGATAGGTCACTGGTCTATCGCAGATTACTTTCCAGCCAGCTGAAAGCTGGTACCCATTTTTGCACCTGGGTTGAGTGAGGCAATTGGAGTCAAGTTTCTTGCCCAAGAAAGACAAGATGGCTGGGATAGGATTCGACCCCACGATCTTCACCACAAGAGTCCACTTTTGCTGTATAGCAGTAGCAGACATAATGTATATACAGTCTATATATAACTAATGTTCCTTATCCTCACACTAGGCTTACAAGGAGTCTGTCTGACAAGTCTTCTCCTTCACTATCGTCCTCTGGATACAGTCAATCCCTGGCTTGTTGTCGCCAATCTTTCCCTCAATGCTGGAAGATGAGATTTCATTTAGGTTCGGATTCAAGCATGAAAAAGTATGATGATAAACAGACAAGACTTTCTAACCTGCTTTCATAGTCATTCAATGCCAAGGTGCTACAAAGGTGGATAAAATCAAATATGAGTGAATATCAAAGAATATGTAAGACAATACAATATTTATAATGACTTTTCCAACCAATGATGACTTGAGTGGAAATATACAGGGATGTCAGTCAATCAATGCATGAAGCTCATTTACACACCCACTCTATGTTTTCACTTACGTAACGTAATATTTGTGGATGTGAATATGTACAGGCATGGGTTCTATTCGCCCTTTCGACGAAATAAATCTTTTTTTCCATTCTTGTTAATTGTCTCTCACTGACACTGTAACATTATCCTACTCTTATTCTCTTCACTATCAGTGCCCGCTCAATATCCATTTATTGTCTCTCACTGGCACTGTTGTAACATTCATTACCCTACTCTTATTCTATTTATCAGTGCCCACTCTCCGCTCATTCATTTCATGACCTGCATAGGTGGAGTGGCTATAATATTCCCCCAGATCTTTTCATAGTTGGTGGGGACAAACACCAAGGGAAAAGAAAATGTGTTTGTTGGTCACCCAAGCACATTGCATGTTGGGCTACTGTCTCATGACCAAGAAAGCTGTTTGCATACAGAGAGCTGATTGCCCTGCTTGTTATAATTTCATTATTCATAGCTTTTCCAGCTCTGTGTTGAGCCATACGTGATATAATATTTAACACATAATGCAATGTGAAAATCAATTTTCTGCTATGATTGAAATGCTACTTTTCTTTTATATTACTCTCATTCTAATTCAAAGTTTGACCATTGTGGGCTGATCACCTGGTTGTCTTAAATCAAAACCACACAGAGATCTCATATCTACTTTTGGCTGCATGTTTGAAAAAAATATTAATTCTCATTCTCCAACAAATCCAATATACACACATTATATTCACCAAAGTCAAATACTCACATCCACCCACACACACATTCACCAAATACATCCAGAATTAGATTATTTGACAAAAGGATACAAGATACAGAAGTATTATCTATATTGTCATATGCTTCTATTTCCTCCTAACCACTAACTGCCAGCAGTAACCACTACACAGTTCATTTTTTTTACATGGACACAGAGCAGGTTTCCTTTGATTCTTTTAAGCACAAATGGAAAACAGAAAATGTTCAAGACTTACGTGCGGACGGAAGTCAGACTCTCATCAATTTTTTGTTGGGCTACAGCAAATGTTTCTGATAAAAATGAAATATGTTACAGACCAGAAAATTACCTCACATAAAAGAATAGAATAATAGAAGAATGGATTACAATTTTGTTTAGAGGAAGAAAACGAACATGTATGGAGTTTGATATTTAACAAATAAAAGTTTTTAGTTTAACGTCCTTTCAAAACGATGAGGTCATATCCTGTTACGATTCCATCTGCCCTAGCTATTTATAGTCTGAAATGTCCTTGGAACCATCCAACTCAAGATTGGCATCCTAAATTCACAGCATTAGCCAATACTCTTTGGACTCTCCCAGTTTGATATAATTCATTACTTCCGTTCAAAAAAAATAAAGATATACCTAAATGTCCTGAAGAAAAGAATCCTTCTTCCAATCTATGCCAGTAAAGTCATATAATGATGATAATAATAATAATAATAAATGGCATTTAGAAAGGGCTGAAATCTACCACCACTACTATGAGAGTAATATAATGGAAAAAATATTCTCAACAATAGTTTAAAATGAAAGATCCAGTTTTTATACATTTTGTAGCCTTGGTCTAACCGACCTTGAGATAAATATAAATATAAATTATAGTCATGTATTCAAATAGAGTGAGTCGATGACGTTACGTAATGGATGAGACATAACATTCGAAGGTCTGGTAAACAATGTGATATTTATTGAGTAAATTGAAGAGTGGGGGGGGGGGTCTAATTACTTTTCTTATTTAACTCCTTGTCAAATGGGTAGAAAAAAAATACAGGTTAATAAATCTTTGAATATTCACGATTTGTGTGGACATGTGAAAGAACTAAATAGCAACACAAAAATTAGACCCAAAAAATTATTTGGTCCTCGGTAAATTAAGAGTCAAAGTCAGATCAAAATCAGCTGCCAACAAGTAAAAATATATAGGGAAACATTTGACTTCTGGTAAAAACCTTGTACTTATATCGTATGGATACTGTTGGCAAAAAGCCCAGAATCACCCACTATCTAGGCACTATAGTAAAACAATGGGGCCGCGCCGATAGATGAATCGCCTTCCAATTTCAAATCACAACTGGGCTGCCACTGCCAGCCAGCTAGTGTCATAACTAAAATGAAAATATATCAATTTTGTATTTTGTGAACCTTTTACCTGCCATCCTGCGTTGCTTTTCTTGGACCTGACTGTTCCTCACACTTGCTGTCGTATGGATAAAAATAAAAATAATTTCCTATTTCTCTTAAAATGTGAAATTCTCATACTCATCATATCATATAAATTAACACTCAAAATTAAAAGGAAATTAATTAATTCTTTTCAAAGATAGGAAATCCTTTAAAAAAAAAGTAAAGTTAATGTAAATAGAATTTATTCCTTCCCTTTGAATAAAAAAACTATATATTTTAACCTCAGCGGTGATGTATAGGAGAACAAACTATTATGTTAATCAATTGTTTACCTTGCTCTAAGTCTTGTTCCAATGTCTGTCTCTGTATCCTCTGTTCTTGAAGCTTTTGGGCCAAACATAACTTTTCTAAAAGTAAAAGAAACAAAAGTCTGATTTTTGCTTTAATAATTGGGAATCTAAAGTGTCAACTATCTTTTTTTTTCATAACTCTGACATGGTATTGAAAATCTACAATCTCTTACACGTCTTTGAAAATAATTCAAAATGGACAGAAAAGTGACAGGAAATTACACACTTATGGGTATGAGTAAGAATAGATTAGGCTTCTAGTTCAAGCATTGTCACATGACCAACTACACACACTAGATCAAGTGACAAGGCTGATAGACATGATTTTAGATGGAATTCTAAGTCGAAAGCATCATTGCCAACTGACCTTACAAAAACAATGCATCATTTACCAGATATTTAAATTTTCTCCTGTATATTCATGTTCATATTGTATAGACATTGCTGAGCCATACTTTATGTCACATCGGGAAAAAGTTATAATTAATTGAATACAAGCCACAATCAAATCAATTCTATCAGGGTTAATCCCTAGCAGGTGGTGAAGGCTCTCACTGACACTGACTTCAAGGTCCCGTTTAGGTGTTTAGTAATCAGGGGAGGTAACCAAACATAGTGTAATGCAGGCTAAAATCAAAACTAGGTTGTCTCCCATAATTTTGGATGTAACATGACTTGCTTATAACTGGGAAAACTTGCTGGTCACATCAGAATCAGCCATGTTATGTCCAAATTTGACTGTATCATAATAACGCAACCATCCCTCACGCAAATTGTGTGTCAACCAGCATCGTGATTGTACTAAAACATGGTTGCTTACAACTGAAAACAAGGCTTTGTAAAGTAACACCTGACACCATGCAGTAAAACTGTCGTCTGCTGGCAATTTAACGGCAATATTGTGAGTGACCCAATCCCAATCCCACCTTGATCCCACCAGTGTGACTCGACCAGATCACTTGTAGTCCCACACCCGATCACTTTTTAATAAATATCAATAAGACACGTCTACCTTGGCAAAAAGCTGGATAGAGTCTAGAAGACTGAAGAGGGCACATCTTCTATGTAATGTAGACGCATGCCCTCCACCCGACTGTCACTACCCCACCCTGCAGTCGGAATGGAAAAAGTGTCAACATTATACACATCATGGCTGACCTCACTAATTGTATGTGAAGCCAATAAACTCTGGTTGCCATAAAAGGAATGTTGAAAATATAAATCTATGCCCTTAAATAGAAACGATCATCATAATAAGAAAGTATAAATATGTTGGATGTATGGGTATGATGATATGTATCCACTTGTTGATTGTTGATGTTGGAGATCTCCGATATTGTTGAACGGAACTGAAACGGCACAATTTCGAGCAGATGACAGCTTTGATGATTTATCAAGGATGATCAAAACAAAACCTGATGTATTGAACTAAAAAATGCGGTAATAATTCATGAAACGAAAACAATAAGTGGTCGGTGGTCGGATCGGGGACACTGGTCAGAACTAGGCGCAGGAACTGTATAGTTTAGCAGACGACAAACTTATGCTATGTTGCTCAATTAGCAAAAAGTAAAAGTCTAGTTACCATGCTTCAGCTCACTAAGTCCGTAGAAAATTGATTCCATACGAATATTATTTAATTGCGTCATTTTTCCACCAGCGATCCCAAACAGTTGTGAGATATTTAGAAATAAACTAGGCAGCCCTAAAGACAAAGAATTTTAGAAATCACAAAAATGGAACGACAGCAAAAACTAAATAGTCGGGAGGGAAGAAACTTAACGCCGATCTCGGCAGTGTGCTGCCAGATCGTCTTAAATATTTTACGCCAACTTAACACCAAAGTGCCAACTTTATACCAAAGCGTCAAATTAGAGTGTGGAAAACATTGCCAAGAGCAGAAGTCAATATTATCAAACACAAACTTTCTACCACGAGAAAAAAAGAAGAAAACGAAACGGTCATGCCATCAAAGACGTTGACAAACTCAAATTTCTGTGATTTCTCATAGAGATAAGCCAACTTGGTAGCCTGATAGGTGTTGGTAGCATCGATATGCTGTAGTCACTGATTACTTATAGCTACCTATAGTAGGTAGGTATCGATCACTATTATTTATACCATATTATTATTATGTTAGTGGAATATAAGACCAACCCATATACTCCTGTAGTTTCTGCTCGGTGTACGAAATTAAATGGTAATAAAAAGACCACTGATAAACACAATAGTAATAATGGTGACCTGCTGAAGCTATATATAGACTTTAGAGCAAAAATTGGAGTATGTAGATAACTTCAATGATTGACAGCACAAAACTGCGACGTTTCGACCATCAGGCCTTTGTCAAGCGATAATTAACAAGAAACAATCACAAGTAAAGCATAGATGGGGTTGGGTTGGGGACCGGGAGTGGGGGGGGGGGGTGTCAAAACCATGCCTGCCATGACTGACAACTCTGCCTTGTCGACAAAAGTAGACTCCACAAGGTGTTGTTGCGGCAGGCATGGGTTCATATACCCCACCTTTCGACAATCTTTTTATCTTTCGTGGTTAATGCATTCCCATTGTATTATTCTGTGCACATTGTTGATGGCCCCACTCGCACGTTCACATTGTCTTAACTGATCCCAGACGTGTTCTGTGGGTGACATGTCGGGGATTAGGCTGTCCGTCCTCTTGGTCATTGGTATCACGATCTCTACAGGTTTCTGTTTGTCAGCCGTGATCCCAGAACTCTGGAATTGATCCCCCAGCTCATGATGGTCGAATTTGAGAAATGGCATGTCACCCTAACTCTTCGGGTTGAAATCACAGTTTGTGGCATTCCTATGACTCATGATGTCAAGTATTGTAAAGAACGAGAAATGACTCACGTGTCATTAATGCCTTTTTAAAAATGGTATTGCAATTGTGTTGATTTGAATGCAACTTAGAAAGTTTGCTGCCGTGGCAAATGCACAAATGACATAAAACGTGAAATGGCACGTGGGTCACGTGACCTAGTGTATCTCGCTGAATAACTTTGTGTGAAAGTGTGTCTAGTGTCCACTAATCCACGTTAATAAAGACACAGCACCAACATATTATATAGTGGAAGGATTTCATTGCCGATCAGTATAATATATATGTACATATTATCATAAAACCATCATCATCATCGTCATCATAATTCTCCTGACTGAGAAGAGTCAGGAGGGATGACGTCATGGTCAGCCTTCCCCCATCCAGGCTTGTCCTTCGCCTCCCATATCAGCGTTGGGCTGCCCTGGCGTGTCCAGTCCTTGATGTTGTCCATCCAGCACTTTATTTGTCTTCCACTTCTTCTGCCACTCTCCAGTGTTCCTTTTGTTACATCGTTTTTGGCAGGTTATTGTGGCGGGACACATGACCAAACCATGCCAGCTTTCTCCTTTTTCTAACCACCGTCAAGATGGGTTCTTGTGGACCAGCTAATTGCAGCACCTGATTGGGTGCCCGTTCGTTTTAAGGTCTGCCCATGTCAGTCCAAGGAGTCGTCTCAAGCACTTTGTTTCAGACGCCTGAACTCTTTTGACGGTGTCCGCTTTCATTGTCCAGCTTTCAAATCCATGCTGTATAATATAGCAAGATGAACGGCACCAAAGACTTAAGTTTTTATACAAAGCTGGTCTCCTGGATACCGCTTTGTCATTGATGAGGTTGCCATGGCCAATCTGATCTTAATTTCAATTAATGAGCGACTATCTTTGGTTAGTGTAGCGCCAAGTTATTTAAAGTAAAAGCGCTAACTTCTTCCAGCTGCAATCCGTTCATTAACATTTTGGCGGGTATGTTGATGTTTGAGGCATTACCATGGTTTTGCTTTTATTCTAGTGATGGTTCTTTCTCCGATCGAGATTGTCGACGGAGCGTTTATCTTGTGTTTTTAAGGAAGAAGTTAAATATTTGAATAATATTGGGGATAGTGAGCAGCCTTGTTGAACACCAAAGGTTGATTTGAAGTATTTAGCAATTTGGTTATTAAAAGGAATGCACTACTTGGGGTGTTATAGTTATAGAGTCCTTGAATGGTTTGTACAAGTCCTTCTTACGATGCCAATTTTTTGTTCGTGTTTTTTTTGTGTGTGTGTTTGCCACAGTCCATCGTGTCGAACTCTGTCCAAGGCTTTTTTTTATCAATAAAGTTGAAGTAATTGTCTCTTTGATGTTTGAGGTGTTTTGTTGGTTTAAAAAAAAAGATAATTCAACAGTTAGTTGAATGTGTTCAAATCGTGCTTCTGCCTGCTCGACATTCGACTGGTTCTTCACATTCATGATACTCAACCTCCTTGTTCAGTCTGTCTAGGATCATTCGAATCAAGATCTTACAGGCGTGGCATATTCTCGTTAAATAATGTTGGCATTGTCTGAGGGTCCCCTTTTTTAAGTAGAGTGATGACAGGTGATTGCTAATGACCGAGTCCATTGTGTTGTACATATTTTGGCAGATTGGTGTCATTATCACAATTCCAATGCAATGGGTTTGCTTGTCACACGTGATTTTACAAGAAGGGTTCATTTAGTTTTATCTGCTAGTTTATATACTATAACTATATGATACATCTATAGATTTATACAATCTTCCACTTTTGTTTATGAGTGCCTCGTATCTCAGCGGCACAGGGTTTAACGCGGTTCACCCTTCCCAACCCACACTCTTGTTATAGTCATAGCTGAGAGGGCTGCAGAAAACAGGTTCTTTGTTCAACTAGCCACCACTGCATGTTGGGGGTCCACGACCAAATAATGTTTGTTTGTTTTTTTAATGTTTATACAAAGCCGTCCCTCTGACCATCCTGATCCACCGAGTTTCCAACTCGAGCTGTGCAGTGTTCAGGTGTGCATGGTTACAGAGGCACCTGCACTGTGTACTTGCATGAATGTATTTTGGGTTCCAGGTTACTTGGTAGTTACTTGGTAGTTTAAACCAGTTGGGTAACAAAACAAAAACACATTGCTTATAGTATCATAATTAATATACACTATACAAGGAAAGGAGGCAGAAAAAGCCAAGAAATATATGTATAATAAAAATGTGTTTTTATTTCATAGACATATAACAATCATATTGGACACACTGCTTTTGGTAATTGTAGATTTTACTAACGGTGACTTTGAAAAATCGATTACAAGTAATTATTTCTTGCAGAGCCTCATCACACATACAGCTGGCGCTTATCCCATAACATGAAGCTGACAAAGTAACAATTCGTCACCATCTGGATAGGACGATAGTCTATCGCAGATTACTTCCCTAACTGAGAGGCAGTATCCATTTTTACACACGGGTCAAATGAGGCAATCAAAGTAAAACATCTTTCCCAAGGATAACAACAACATATTTTCCAAAGCCAGACCCAAACCCATACTATGAGTGGCCAGAGGGTCATGCCTACCCTTTTGACCATCGTGTCTGTGACTGTGTCATTTGGCTACGGCTGTCTGGATTCTTGTCCCTGAGATCGACTTACTGGGCCCCACTGTATACTGTTATACAAGAGAGTAACATATTTTAACATTTCAAATTAAAAATGAAAATTATTTTTTTTGTAAGTTAGTCAATAAAATCTTTTTTTTAAAAACTGAATCAATTCAACATTAAAAAATAAGGTTGTTTATCATTATGGTGCAGTGTTATCCTGATTATAATGTAGCCCTGGAAAAGTCCCTGTTTTAAATCAGACTTGAAAACATTGAAGAAAACATTTCAGACAAGTCTATCCAACTATTTGAGATTAATGCTATTACTCAGACAGGTTAGCTTCCCTGACGATATCAGACAAGTGGATCCAACTTGAGATTAATGCTAGCTATTACTATCACAGGTTAACTCCCTTGACTATCCAACTAGTTGAGATTAATGCTACTTCTATTACTCCCCCCCCTTTGACCATATCAGACAAGTAGCACGTCTGATTTCTAGATCCAAGAATCAGCCCAGTAAATCCTTTTCCTCCCCCAGTCCGATATAAGTATAAGCAAGTTAGACATTTCAAAACGTCAAATTCTGTCAACACACAAACACACTCACGTCCTTTTGATTAGCTGCATCTTCTATTTGTAATCTAAGTTCTCAGCTGACACTAACAGCTGACACAATATCATGTACGAAATAAACAACAATAACAACAAAAATGGACATATTGGGGTCAATGTAAAGCAGTAAATCATTTTCCTTCCATCCACTACGGTCGGCTCATTCTATTCTTGGATATAAAACACATCAACCTCTCCACTCACACAGAGGCTGGTCTGTTTAAACTCGCTCTCAGATTTATCACTGGGTTTTTTTTCCCTCACTTTATAGCACTGAGCACGTAAGCCTTCACAGGTAGGGCCTACTTCAATGTAAACAATGGCATACAGGTACAATGCAAACAATTACAAACTACATGTAGGTTTTAATCAAATATTGTCACTGTTGACATCTACTAAACATACAATAACATTGTGACCATCGTTTTAAAACGAGTAAATGGTATAGTACCAAATAATATGCTGTGTTTAATTTTATAACAGCAACAACCATTTTGAAATTCAGTTGGTCAGTTCCGTACTATTTCATGCTGTTCAACTTTTAAGAGGAACCGATGTGAAATTCCCATGCCATTTGCACACACCTAAAACACAAAGGGAAGATAACCATTACCAACTCAAACCAATCACCAGTACAGTTGACTGTGCGTTATAGCATCTGATCGGGAGAATTAAAAATGAAGCTATGTATTACTATATAATGTATTATCCTAAATTATGCGTTAACAGATTCTATATTAACCTTACACCCAAAGGTAGAAAGGAAATGACAAAGAAAGAAAGAAAGATTCTATATTATGAAGAATAATTGTGAAAAAACAAAATTTACAACTGCGTTTTTCTAAGATGGATGACAAGTCAAGGGTAGAGATGCCAGGATGATGCGTTGTGACGCCTCGTTTCCTCCAGCCGAATGCGATAAGGCACGGGTGTGATCATTGATAATGCCAGTTCAAATCCCTATCTGACTCTACGTAAGGTCATTTTAAAGGGCAAACCTTCTGTTCAAAGCCCACCTCCAATAGGGCAGAGCTTCGAAAATTATTTAAGTTCCCTAAGAAACATCTGATCCAAGAGTCGAACCCAGATTGTCATGACCTCTGCATCCAAAAATGGCCGCGGCAGTAAATGGTCAACATGATATTTACACAGGAAATTGATTCATTTTCATTTCAACTTGTGAACCCAATTGTTGAAACATGTTTCAGGCTAAATCAACGTAAGATGATTGCGATATTGGACCCAGATGTGATTAACTAGTAACATTTACATAAAATATAGTATCAAATCAAATAAAAACACGTTGAAATTTAGCAAAAAGTGAAATGAACTGGGGTTGACTATGCCTACATCTATGAGAAAGTCTATTGATAATTTTTTTGTTTGTTGTAAACTGTAAATAATAAAAGAGCAGTGGAGAAACTTCGCAATTTCTGTAACAATGAGGCACAAAAGAACACACAGTCGTGATCACAGATATTCAGTTCAGTGATAAATAAAAGGATTTATACAGATATATTATATAATACATTTATCCTAAAAGTTTAGATTTTCTTCAGAGTTCTTTGGAATGTAATAAGTCACATACATATCTGAGTACTCATCTGTTTCATATCATTAAAAAATTCACTCCAGTAAGTCATACATTTTGAAGTGACAGCATCAACTTCATTTCCGTTCAAATGCTAAAACTTTAAACGAACTTGTCCTTTTCAACTCCCAGCATTCAAAAACTATTCACACTCCAATCTTTAACACAGCAGGAATCATCCACACAGTTATTGCTGTGAGCATACCAGCTAGGAGTAAGTTAAACATGGATATTCTTTCATTTCCTCACTCATATCGACAGCAACATCCACACAAAGATAGGGATTCCAAATATGAAATACATAAAAATTTGAACAGAACAAAAAAGCATTCAATATAAATAGAATTAAAATAAGATCTGTGACCCTGTGCCTTTATA